>VDFB02000015.1:389891894-389998858 GCA_007258455.2 Sequoia sempervirens | reverse complement strand
ATATATATATGCATATATACATACATACATATATATATATGTATATATATATATCTAGTTATATGTGTTTTTTAAAATGTGTAGACAAAGGAAAAATTCAATCCATATATGCACTTAAGCATTTTCATTCGTGTTGTTGTATACTCCATTGTTTCTATTAAAAAGGATGAAGGCAGCAAGTACAAACATATACAAATGTTTGTATATAGGTATTTATAGAAATATAGCAAGAAAATTCCATGCATACATATATAAGAAACCTCAAAGATTGTGAATATTTATAAGTTGTCTACCAGTTGGCATTGAATGTTGCAATACATTAATCTTTAATTTTTACTGTGATAGAGCTTCTAATTAGTCAACTACAATTTTGAAGATTTCTTGCCTTTAAAAGGTCCCAAAACTATGTCTATAGAATCATACTTTGTGGATGGATCTCCAGAGCCCCCAAAAATTGATTTGGTGTCACCTCCTATAGGTCACGCTATGGAGTGTAGCTCTAAGGATGTCATCCACCAACCTCCAGACCCTAATTCTATAAGTTTGTACTACTTTTTCGTTGTGCCTATTGCAAACTTGTTATTGTTTGCTACATTTCTTATTATTGTTGTTTTATTGGCCTTTAAGTGTATACATATATGGTTGGCCCTAGTAGAGGATATAGATATGGAAGTAGACATGCATTGATCTTTTAGAACACATAAAAATGTATATCTTTCCATCCTTTGTTTTTCTTACTCATTCTATCCATTTGGTGTGATAATGTGCATTTTGCTTGATTACACTTCTCTTTGTAGGTTGAAAAGAAACAACTAAATTTGACTTCATTTTCAATTTGTTCCATCAATGTTGGAGATGTTGTCCCCTCTCTGATTCTTCAACTTTTGTCCTTCAAAAAATTTGGCAGTAATGAAGGGTAGGTTGGGCAATACAAGGTTGTCTTGTCTGATGGCAACCATTTGCAAACAGGAACCCTCCCTTCTAAATGCAATGATATTTTGTTTATAGGTGCCTTGAAAGTAGGGTCCCTTGTATGTTTAATAGACTACGTCTATAGGAATATCCAAGATTCAAGGTGGGTTGTGTTGTTTCTTGTATATTTTTAAATATTCTCTATCTTTTGTATCTTCTTGATATAGTTTGTCCAATTTATTTTTTTCTTCTTTTCTAGGTCCTTAATCATATCCATCTTAGTTGTGATTATTCCTAATTGTCAAATTATTGGGACCCCTAAGTATTTGTTCAAGCAACAAGAAGAGTAAATGTTGGCACCTGACTCACCTTCTCCTTCTAAATGGACCCCTAAATTGGTCTGTAGTTGTCCCCTAAAAAAAAAATCCTCCAAAGGTTATCCCTATTAAAGCTTTGAACATTTATCAAAATATTTTGACAGTGAAAGGGCGTGTGACACATATTAGGGAGACGTATCATTTCCACAAACAAAGAGGCGAAGGGAAACTGTTTAGTTTTGACATTATAGATATGGAGGGGATAGAAATACATATTACTTGTTTTGATGATATTCTTGAATTACATTATGGTCAAGTTGAGGTAGGGTCAACTTATTTAATATCAAGGGGATTGGTCAAGGAAGCCAATAAAAGATTCAATAAATTAAATAGTAATCTTAAAATTGTTTTGGATGAAAAATCAATAATAAAATGATGTGAAGATGAGATTCTCATCCTAAGAAAAATCTCTAATTTTGTGCCAATTAGTGACATAATCAACTATAGTGATAATAGCTTGGTTGATATTATTGGCATTGTAGTGCATGTTTGGTACATTTCAACTGTTCATGGGAAAAATGGAACTGAAACAATCTGACGAACCATTAAACTATATGATATCTCTACTTCTTTCATTGATGTTAATTTGTGGGCCCAATTTGGCAAGAAAAAGGTGATTCCTTGGAGCAAATGTACCTTTATGGTGATATAGTCATAGTTATTGTGTGGGGTTGCTATGTAGGCTACTTTAATGGTAAAGTTATCAACACATCAACAGGAATAGTCCTTGACATTAACCCTTCTATTCCTAAGCCAAACACTCTCAGATCCAAGGGCCCAATTAAAGTAGACAAAATGGCTTCATCTTCTTCTGCACCTCATAGGTTGCATCCTTCAAATGGTAGAGTTACTATTGCATTTATCCTCAACAACTTCCTCCACTTGCCAAAAACTGTTGAAGCCATTTTTAAAGCAACATTCAAATTGCAAAAAATGAGTCTTTTTTGTTACCTTGCTTGCCCCTTCCTAGTTAATGGGAAAGAATGCAAAAGAAAATGCACATGCCCTCATGTTGATGTTTGGTTTTATGATCATTGCTAGATGGAAATTGAGGAATGTAACTATCACTATCTTCTAGAGTTGAAGTTGCAAGACCATTCAACCAACCTTTGGTGTATTTCTTTTGATGAAGCTACCACTAGTTTGCTGCAAATTATAGCAAAAGACCTCTACATGTTGCAGGAAAAATCTGATTCTACAACAGATCATATTGTTGTTATTAAAGGCCTTATTTGTAAACCATACATCTTTACTACTTTCATTAGATCATAAACTTATAATTCTGAGGACTAGCTAAAAACAATGATTGTCAAAGAAACAATAATTGATTTCAAAGTAGAGTGTAAATTGTTGCATGCAAACATAATGAAGATATCTACTCCCGCTCTAGAAAAAGACTCCATTAGCTAGCCTACACTTTGAATTCTTTTTTGCACTTCTAATCACTTTTCACAGCCTTGCCTTTTAAATGCTCACTATGGGTTGCTAAGACTTCTGTTTTACAAATATGGACATAATTTATTCCTATGTTTGCATCTACATATTTGCACATCCATTGACTTGCAATCTTTTTGATTTTAACATGGTACCCATATTGTTTCTCATCTACATTGTCACTATGATTGTTCATTCTTGTTATATGGTGGAATCTTTAGTTCTCCTATGCAAATTATAAAGTCACTTCTTTTCAATATATATTAGAATATTCATGTTCGAAATAGAAATAATAGTGTGTTGCTAATAGTTCTCTTATTACATAGATTTGACATTTTCCTCGAGCTTCCTTTCTTAATAAAATTATTTTACAAACATTGCAATTTCAAAGACAAATGAACAATTTATTTCCATATATATTTCAAATATTTTCTATGCAGGCAATAGTTGACAATATATTTTAATATATATTAAATATGTTTTATATGGGTAATAATTTATAATTTAATTTAATATAGATTTCAAATATTTTGTATAAAGCTAATAGTTGAAATTTATTGTTGAAGAGTTATCAAATTTGAATATTAGTAATCTTGTGTTTTGATTGTAAAAAAAATAGTAATTGTTATATTTGCATATTAACATTTCCAATATAGAAATGCTAGTACATTATATTCATTTCATATAGTTTTCCTTTTTGTTTAAAACTTTTTTATGTTACATTTAAAATATGCATCAATGTTATAAGTTCTTTCATTATTCAAAACTCAGGAGTCATAAATTATCTATTTCATTAGTTTAATCAAATTGTATTCAATTTAAACTTTCTTCTAATACTAATTACTCTTGGTTCTTAGTCATTATTCACCTACAGATTTAATGAAAAAAAATATGTGCTTCCAGGTCTAATAAATGTAAAACTAAGATAGATATAAAATTATATCGTACCTGAACCAATCCATATAATAGTTCACTTGTCAACTCAAAATTCAAGCTACAATTATTTGAGACTAAATTTTATGAGAAGGGGAAATTGTAAAGAGTTATTTAAAAAGGCATTTACCATGTATTAGTTGCCCTTGTCAATTGTAAATAAGTTAATTTCTTTGCAAAGCTTTGCCAACCAAATGAGGAAGATTTAGGGTAGTAGATCCTTTGTTTAAGAGGTAAGCTCCACATTGGCTGCAGAAAAACCCTGTGCAAGTCTTCTATTTTTCTAATATTTAGTGCTAGGTACAGAAGAATAGAAGAGGTGAAAAATTAGTTACCTTATAACCATATATGAAAGAAAATACTTAACTAGAACTATTCATATATGGGTAAATGAGTATAATGCCAATAATACACATAGATGGGTACAAATACAAAAAGGAAATGTATGTTTATAGGTATAAGTTGTTTACATGAAGGTTTTATATGTGTAACACCCTCATTGCAGGTAAACCCCGCTAGAACACACATATAATACAAATAATTTTTTTTTAAATAATTAAATTAAACATGCAAATACATTATACCATAATCACATAACACATTACGTAACATTAACACACTCAGTTCTCTGGGGCACGCGAGGTTACATCACAACAATGAAATGGAAAACAAGATAAAGATTAGAACATAACCATTTATTTTATAATATCCATGAATGAGAATACATCCAATAACCATAATGCAAGAATAATAAACATCACATAATACAACCATAATAATTCTCTTAATAAAGATACAAATGATCCTAACTATTACATCATCATTTTAATGTTACATTACAATCTCTTGATAAATGAATTACATTGAATTTCCCAACATAGGGATTGATACAAGAACAATGAAATCTGAAATACAAGGTGAATACTAGTACAACTCCAACTACAGAAATGCTGAGAAGACATGATGCTGATGGGGAACCCAATGGGTGTGGAGCACGTTCCACCCAAGCATGTGAATTACAAGTAACTCACCCCCCATGCTCAGAGGTGATGAGGAAGAGAACCCAACCATGAATGCCAAACCGACTCAACAACAACATAGTACAAAAATGACTACAACTCAAGGCATACAATGAAACAACCATTGACATTCACAAAATCACATAACAAGTTAAAACTATGAAACTCATCACAATTAAACAAAGTATCACCAATTATACAAGTAAACAGATAGCAATCATAAACCAAATTAACAAGACTCAGAAACAACATAAAGATTGCCACATCCGTGAGGTATAAGAAACAAAAGAACAATAAGTAAATTAGTGGAGAGTGTCATCGATAGCTCATGGATCCTCGGCACTTCCAACCTGAGTATACCATTAATCATCTATGGATCCCCCCAGTTCCTCCCAGTATTTGAGGCTTCACACCATAGGTTTTAGCGCGAGTCATTAACCCCATGAAGATTGCTGTTCTTTTTCTCCGAACATCGCCTACCTATCATTAGTCTAAGATATCCTTCTAATGGTATAGACAAGGAATCCAATGTGTTTGGCTATCTTGTGTAGCTTTGGTCATTCATCCCCCCTAAATTCTATTTTTAGGTTAAATTCTGTTTAACTAACTTCCACGGTTCCCCCGAAAGCACTTCCTCTTCCGAGGCACCGGGCTCACCACATTTCACCTCCCTATGACCTCCTAACAACATATCTCAAAAACTAGGCAAGGGTTGAACTACAACATAAAAAGCATAATACCACAACAAGAACACGCGAGGCATTAACCCTCTCGCAATAATTCATAACCAAAAGTCTTAACAACCGGTTCAACCCTTCCAAACATAAACCATTAAGTTTCAATTCCAAAAGAATAGATTCAAGACGAGAATAATATTCAAAATAAACAAGCCTCTGGAACAAGGGTTCTCAATAAACAACAACTGAATCACAAATACACAAGGTTCCCACACTGCAACTAGAATAAAGGAAAACCATAAACAAAATGTACAAGAAAGACCGACAATCCATTAGGTTTCACAATTTAACAACATAATCCACATTTCATCAAGACAAACAATCCACTTTCATCTATTACTTGCACTCAGTTTCCACGATAAAGTTTTACCATAAATATTTTATAATAAAATGATTTTACCCTATTATTCAATTTTAATCAAAATAATCCATACAACCTAATATTCCTTTTAAAATAAAGTAAAATAAATAATTATAATAGAGTAAAGAAATATATATATTAAAATATCTAAACATATATATAGCCACACTGAATAAATATAATAACAATTCATGCCAATTAACATTTATATATAAAATTATTTATAACAAATTAAATTTTATTATACTAAAAATCACTTATGTTTTATTTCTAAAGAAAAATTACATTTCTTTATATCTATATATATATATTAATAATAATTAATTATATATATATATTTAAATATAAATATAATTATAAAAACAAACAAAAATAAATAAATAAATAAATAGAAAAATATATATATATATATTTATATATAAATATACATATATATTTATATATTTATATATAAATTCATATATATATATAAATGAATTAAAAAAAATATAAATAAAACTAAATAGAGGGCCAAGTGGGGACTACAGCGTAGTTCCCACGGCTGCTGTACGTAGCAGTCTGTGCCACAGAGGGGGGCGGGGCGGGTACGGCCTGCCGTGCCCTCCCCATACCCCATACAAAACCTTTATAAAATTTCAATTTGCACAACCTTTTCTTTAATATATTTTTTTTAAAATTTATTTGTTTTGAAAATATGGAAACATAAATTCGGCCCATGAAACAAAATGAACCAGAATTAAAAATTACGGTGAATAAATAATATATATATATATATATATATATATATTATTACAAGAACACAGTAATATATAAATTTTATCACAGAGAACAATTAATCTGGGTAAAATACAGAAACATATAAATATATATATAGTTATATTTAAAACATATATATATATAACTTTCATATAAGAACAACATCTCAAATTTATGAAAAGAAAAATTGATCTTTTCCATAGAAAATAAGCAGAGAGAAAATTTAACATATTCAAATGAAATTTGACAGAATTATCTTTCCATTTGCTTGAAATAAAACAAAACGATTTCGAATTTAAAAAGAAATTTCATATAAAGAAAACCTAATTATTTATTTATTTTCTTTTTACAAAATAAATCATTTAAATCTAATTCTCTAAAACATTTCTTTTACAAACAAAGATTGATTTAAATCACATTTATATTCTTTTTTACAGATTCAAAACAATCAAGAAGAGAGAGGGTGGAACCTGGAGTCCTACGCTCTCAAAAATCTGATGTTGACTGCCTGAATCCGATGACCTCTACGCAAAGCTTCTCGTTTTGGCTTCAAAATCTCTACAAAAATTTCATGCTCGAACTTGAATCCGATCCTTTGTTCAGAAGACTCTCCAGAATAACCAGCAAAAGATTGACAATCCCTTTCTAAAACTCTCTTCAAAATATTACAACAAAAGAATGGAAAAATACTTTTGAAAACTCAAGATTCAAAATGTATCACCATTATTTTTCAAACTTCAGTTCCACAAACCTCCAGTGTGTGTGCAAAACCATAAAATTTAATTAAATATCATATTCCATATTTCCAAAAAGCCTCACATACAAAAATCCACAAATAAAAGAGGTTTAATTCTTTTAAAAGCAAAGCTTTTCGCTAGATCCTGAAGTTCTCATATTCGCTTCCTCAATAACTTTTTCATTCTTTTTTTATTTATTTATTTATTTTCAACCTTTTGTTTTAATTTCTATTTTTACCACTTTACTTGCACATCACATTATCTATTTAATTTAAATAATTTATTCTAATAATTATCTTCAAAAAGATAATTAATTAAAATAAATAACACACAATTTAATATTTTAATTAACATTTAATAAAACACATGACCTTTTTTAAAATTAAATAAAACATTTAAATATTTAAATACAAATAAATCTAACATTAAAATAAACAATTATTACCAACATTTAATTAATTAATTCACAACTTATAAAATATCAACATCAATTAAATACGACAAAACACAAATATGACCCACAAAGAACGACAACTACAAGAACGTACAAAACCATTCAAACAAGACGATCTGACATCATGGGACGGGATGACTTCATCGTCACCTCTGTTTCAACATTTAACCGTTGGGCTATTGGTGCTCGCCCTGTCCTGCCGAAGCAGGTGGAATCGAGACTCTGTACCTACAAATCCTGCATACAAACAAAGTCGTGTACATGTGCATACATATATATAAAATCAAAGCATTAAATCGAAGCATTGCATTGTGAGAAGGAATCGCAGCGTAACAGAGCACTCGCAAGCGAGTGATGCTACACTGTCCTTCATCACCTCTATCCTAACAATTATAATTTAACTGATAAAATAACATTTCTAAACTAACAATCATCTCATAGCATAATTAATTAAATCACTGCATCATAACATAGTTTTGAAAATCAACTAATATAACCAACCATAATGTCATATGAAATAATCATGTCCATAATGAAATAATAGCATCATCTAACGTCTAATTAACTAAATCAAACAATAACAGTATCATCATAGTATCAAGGTATCAAACGAACACATAGAAAAATAATAAATCCAACCAATAAGAGGAGGGGTACTACAATATGTACATGTACATGTATGTATATGTATATATATGTGTATGTGTATGTATATGTATATGTATATGTAAATGCATGTGTATCTATATGTATATGTATATGTATGTGTATATGTATAATGTTGACCTATAGAGGTCTTTGTTTAGCATTTTATTGTTTTGTCCTTCCTCTGTATTGGTTTCAGAAATATAGTCTTTTGTATATTCCATTTTTTTGCTTAAGATATAATAACACTCCATGCGATTTGTGAGGCCTTGCCTAGACTCTTCACAATAATGGTGGAGTTTGTTGACCACATGGGTTGGCAGTGGTGGAGTTGGTTACCTTGCTCGATGCGTGCAAAATGGTCAAAACCTTCCATGCACCTCCACTAGTTCGCAGATTGGATGGTTTAACAAGTGTTGTTTTTTGCAATCTGCACTATCTCATACATGTATTATTGTTGTAAGTTCTTTTTGCCCTTGTCTTTTTGGTCGTTTCATACACACCTAACCATAGATATATATTTTGATAGTTTTGTTTTGTCAACTTATAATTTACTAGCTTATAGAATCACCCCTTTTCTTACTGTAGGGCTAGATATCCTCCAGTGCATACCAAATTTGTACACTCACCCCTTTTCTTTCTGCATGGTTAGATACGTTCCAAAACATACCAAAATTAGGTATGTCTATAATGTTATTCTTATGCATTGTATGCTTTGAAGCAAAACCTTTTCTATTTCTTTCATGTCTTCCTTTAAACAATATTTGTGTATTTCATCTATGGAATTAGTTTTTCTTTGAAACAACACCTCCTCTATATTCTCATTTTCCTATATTTATCAACATTACAGACAAATTCTATGCTCTGCAATTCTTTATCAGCATTCTCTTTTTCTAAAAAGCTATTAGAACAATAAAAACTCAGGGAAAACAAATCCATATATTGAAGCATACAATATTTTTAGCAGCCTCGCCATTGTCTAATAGATGATTAAACTCCATCACATTTGTAGTATGTGTTTCATGCATTACCTAGTTCACAGTTTTCCATGGGCCCATGAGGCTTCGTGATGCCAATGCGATGGGTGGGTGAGCAAACATATGATTTGTACTTTTTCCCTTCAATATCATATTGGGTATATATATATGCATATAATGTGAACTGTATCTAAAAATCCATGCTTCAAAACATAGATAGGTACACACACACACACACATATATATATTCAAGTGTAATAGAGAAATTGTATGATAGGTTAGAATAACACTTATTTGTTACTAAATATTATACACAAGAATTCAATTCTCGTGTATTGATTCCACCAGCTCCACCACTGCCAACTCACGTAATTATCAAGCTCCATGTCGCCACAAAAAAAAACCCCCACAAGATTACAGTGAACGAGGCATCCCAAGCGTCAACAAATCTAATTCACCGCTAACCTGACAAAAATCCCATCAAAAACTTCAACCACATACTTACAAACACTTGACTGCAATAACCATACTCTATTCTACGCATTACATTTGTCAATGTTCCTACAATTATCTTTTCACCTTTTAAGGAAATGATACTTTTTGGCAAAAGAAACAAGATTTAACTACAATTTCTTCATCCATACAAAACCATAATGTCAGACACCCATGCAAAATGACTTACAAATTTCATACAACAATATTTTTAACATAAACCAAAAAAATAAATCATTTTTCAAAACACCCATGTACAGTCACTTACAAATTTAGGAGAACAATAGTTTTAAAACCTTGCAATATGCCAAGAAACGGAGCCAAAGTCGATATTTTTTAAATACTCTCCTACCAAACCAGCCAGGGATATATATATAGACTTAATCAAGAATCCAAGCTACATTAGTGTTATTATAATACCTCTTTCACAATTTCTCTATTTCTCTATAATATTTAGTGTGAGATGATGCAGCTCAAATTTTCAATGAATTTTGTAGGGTTATACTCTTTTTTACATCATTGTTTTGCATAGATGATTAATTTATTGTTAATTTCTTCTTGTTATATGTTTTTATCTTTAACATTATACCCATTTTGGAGAGTTCAAAGAGATTATCGCACATTGCGGGCACAGGAATTGTAGTTAAATCATTATTTACAATGTATCCATTATTTCCAATCTCAATTAATTAATCATCAATTATTTTAAAAAATACCCATGTGAAATCACTTACAGATTCTGCAACACCACACTTTCAAAACCCTCTAATTTGCTAAAAAATTGAGGTAAATGTGATGATTTTAACAATAGTCTGCTATCAAACCACCACCACAATGGCTTTTCTGATAGCATAACTTCATCAAAGTATACTTTCCAATATTGCAACTTTGAATATTGTATTTACCTCATTCACCACCATCATAAAACAATGGCAGGATGCATTAACCCTTGCACGAAAAAAAACTTACCATTCAGCTTCCACGTATTGAGGACACCAACTCCACCACCCTCAACCCATGTAATTGCTAAGGTCCACATTGCCACAAAAAAGAGCCAGGTTTAAATAGTTGAATTAGCAAGCTAGAAAGATAACTCTATAAACATTGAGAAATGTGGCTATCCTTCCAACTTGCTAAATCAATTATTTAAACCCAATTCTTCAAGGCAGTACCTATTTTCTCTATGTTATGGCAACAATTACAAGATGGAATAATCTATCTAAAATGTATATAACACCATAGGCTTAATTGGAAATTTGAGCTGCATTGTTTGGTATTCAATATTATGGACAAAACATTTATGTGAAATACCCATGTAAAACGACTTACAAACTTCACAGCAAAATAGTTTTAAAACCCTCAAATTTGTTATAGAAAGGACCCAAGGATGATTATTCTTATAATAGGCTCATATGAAAGCAACACCGTAATGGCTCTTTCAACAATGCAAGTTAATTAATATATTTTCTTTCCTTACAAAGAAAAAACCAATGACAATTAACAGTTTGTTATAGGGAGCTTTGAACAGATGATAGAAAAAGAATATCATGCAACATATTGGTATAAGGCAAGCAATCTATGTAATAGTTGTAAGAGGTATTAGGATGATACTTAAGAATTAGATATATGTCATTCTCCTGTGTTTTCCTAATAGTTCTTTTACAATTTTCCTATTTTTCTATAATACTTAATGGAAAATAGTAGAGCTCAATTTTGCAATATATGCATGTGTGTGTGTCTATATATATGTATGTATATTTATATTTATATATATGTATGTACATATATATGTATATTTATATATATATGTATGTATTATTAGTATATGTGATATGTACACATGTACATATATGTATATGTATGGCATATATATGTATATATATACATATATATATTAATATATGTATATACATATGTATATATATATGTATATATATATATATGTATGTATGTATGTATTTATTTATGTATTGTGGTGCAATGGCCCAGTAGGTAGTAAATACAATATTCAATATTGTGGTGTGGGAAAGTATACTCCAAAATATTTAAGAAAATATATTGATTCAGTTGCATTGCCAAAAGAGCCATTCTAGCATTATGAATATGTTACACATACTACACAATTAAATACTTTGTTCTTATCAACATCTCCATACAATATCATTCAATGCTATGGTTGTATTGTGGTGATTTTTACACAACATAGACAATACTTATACATGCTATTTTAAACTTTACTTAAAATCATAGTCTACATAAATACAAATAAACATACTATACAGACCTGTTTAGATATACATATGTATGTATATCTTTGTCTTCATATATGCATATTTATATCTACCTATATGGGTATTTTTATATATCAATCAAGGAATTCAATACATATGTGTGTGTGTGTGTGCATATGTATCTGTCTATCTTTCAGGGAACTCAATACAATTTTTCTCTTTGTGTGTGATATTTACTACCAAACAACTATTATTGTAATACCCCATGTTACTGATATTCTTTGCTACTATTTGTTAATCTTATGTGTTAGTGTGATACTGGTTTGTGATGGTGATTAGTTCACTAACTTGGTGTGTGAGGATGCCTCCCGTATTAGGGAATCTTATTTTCTTTTGTTTACCGGCTTCCAGGAGTAAGCCAAATTTATGGGGGGGAGGATGTAATACCCCTCTTATTGTTTGGATTTATTATTTTTATATGCTTTCATTTGCTACTTCGTGATTGTGATGGTACTAGTATTGTTTGGTCTGGTAGTTTGATTAGTAGACTATTTGGTGATTGTGCTTATACATTTGATGACATTATGATTACATTGATTCTATGATGTTTAATTTGATTCCATAATTATATTATGATGCAGTGATTTAATAAATTATGTTATGAGATGATCTGTTAGTGTAGAGATGTTATTTTATCAGTTATATTATATTGTTAGAATAGATGTGATGAAAGGATAGGGTAGCATCACTCATTCGCAAGTGCCCTGCTACACAGTGATTCCTTCTCACAATGCAATGCTTTGATTTTATATATATGTATGCACATGTACACGACCTTATTTGTATGTAGGATTTGTAGGTACAGAGTCCCTGTAAGGCCTCAATTTTTGTGCAAAGGACACAACATATGTGTTTCCTCTTATGGGTTCCATTATTATTAGTTAGTCAAGTTAAACTAAATAATTAGTCATACTTGATCGAGTATGAGCCTTGTGGTGTATGCTTGTGTAGGATAAATATGGCGTAGATTGTGTGGGCCACATGGGTAGAACATTAACAATGTAAATGCACTCAATCAATGCTATCAGATATGGACTCAAGTGTGGAAATAGTCGCTTAATGTGTTTTTAGTATTGTAAGTTATAAATGTTGACCTCCACATGCATAATGACTATGGAGCTGTATAGGTTTTGTTATTAAGCCTCGTACTCTCATTGATGAATGGGGGATATTTTTTTTAATGTCAATGAAGTATAATAAATAATGTGACTCGGGATTGTTATACCCTATCTAGGCATTATAAAGAAATAGTACTTTAAGATAGTTATAAATTCCCTCATGATTATCTACTCTTGCAATTGTAGCTGAAAAGACAATTCATCCTTACACTTTTGTTATTATTATTATTGAATTCATATTATAGGATTTGTATCACCTTAACAATGAAATGTTTGACCCTATTTAAACTCTTAGCACATTGTCAGGGAAAACATTACTTAAACATAGCAACTTGCTACTTCAATTATAACATTGTATGTAATCATGCTTATGATGCCTCTAGAGTAAGGGTTTAATATGTGACTCACTAGTTATTCCTTTTGTTATGGGAGGAAGTTTTTGATACAAAAGGCATATGTAGTTATAGTACATTTCTAGTCTAGTGGATTGCAATGTGAAACTTTGTTAGTAGATTGATTTAAGTTATTCAAATTTATCCAAGAGTAGTTTAATTGGATCATTCTTGGTAATAGAGTAAATATTAAAGGAGTAATTGATTTAAATGATTGAGTGACCTGTAAAGGTGAATTTAAGATTTTCTAGTCTTAGTAAATTTAAATCTAGTAGTTTATTCATTTTTCTAAGGAGAATGATATAAGGTTGCTAACATTGAGTGTCAAGGTTTGTGTATATTAATCTTCAACAAATCAGATTTCGAGTATCTATGTGACGCCACCAAGGTGCGATCAAGGTATGTAAATTGATTTTATGAAGTATTAAATTAATTAAGAATATCTTATTTCAATTATTTATATCATATTGCAATGACATTGAAATGAGAAAATATATATATGCACAAAAGTCAATGGGAAGATGAGAGAATTCACAAGACCCTAGTCGTTCTACTTCACACTTGTGAAGCAACATGTGTTGTCGTTTTAATTTTGAGTTAAATATTACTTCATTGTGGGAACCAAATAAATTGAGTATTAAAGGTTATTGGTGGTTCTAGTTCTCCACTAAAATTGTAGGTTGTGTTTCCCTATGATTGAAGTTGAAGAGCAAATTGCTATCCGTCTACCATTCTGCAAACCATTTAGTAAGATTGAAAATAAATAGATAAAGAAAATAAATAGATAAAGGAAATAAGTGATGGTTGGTAAAAATAAAATTTGTAGTCTCTAACCGCAGTTTTTAGGGTTAGGGCTGAGATGGAGGTGAATATAAAAATTAATTTGAGCTTTGTTTGGGGCTGCCTGGGTTGTTTTCGGAAGAACGAAGCATGGTAAAAAGGAAGGGAAAACATGATGGAAGAAGGGATGCCACCTGCAGCTCTCCATGGGATCTTGCATTTTGGGAGGTAGGCCTTCCATGTTTGAAATTCTTAGTAAAATGCCGCTTATTTTCTTTGTGGTCAAACCTCTTAAGGAACTGTAAATCTGGTAGTTGTGGATTCCTTTAGCTTAAGAAAAATGCTCTTCATAAATCAACAAAATCCTACTTCATGTGCTGGTTCTTCCTACTGCATTGAGTCATGATGGGAGTTAATCATTTTCTGGGTGTGTATGCGAGTTTAAAATCTGGGTTGTATATGAGTTTGGAAATCTATGAAAGTGACAATTTGGGGTCTTGTGGGTTCTCTTGGCTCGGGGGTTGGCTAGAGCCATTTTGGCTTAATGACGCCAAAAAGGAAGGGTGGAGAGTTTTATCCATCTCATTGACTAATTTTACTTATTTATTTATGCTGATGCAAACTGAAAATCACTGGAAATGGCTTGTTATTTTGGTTAAAGTCATAATTGACCTGTTTGGAAAAAAGTTACAGGTAACAGGGCAGTTGAGATCTCCTCATGGTAAGGATGTTACAATTTATTTTTTTTACTAGCTATGGTAGAAAAATAACTAGAGAAGAATAAAGTGAGAAGAGCAATGTATACTGTATGATAGCATTGTGTAACTATGGTTTTATCTGTTCTATCTATTTTTCAATTTAGTGACATTGTATACTCAGAACAGATTATATTTCCTTTCAAGAATAGCTACTATCCATTTCATTTGGCAGCCTGAGTAACTTTCAACCAAAATTAGTTTTGCAATACATGTTATTAGATCTGTGTTTTATGAATTCCTTTAAAATCTTGCATTACAGAATTTCTATCCATAGAAAACAAATAAATTTAACAAATTAATAACTTGTCTCTAGCTATTAAATTTTAGGGCCTTTGCAAAGGAACCTTCGCTCTTTAAACCCATCTATTCCTGTAAATCTGCATAAAGTGAATTAAATTAAATTCATAGAAATATGCAATAAGAGAAATAAATTGAGCTTTTAGAGAGAGACAAGGAGGATGACTGTTAAAATCTGCAACTGGAAAATAGAGACAAAATTAAAACAAAACCCTCATCAAATGTTGGTACTAACCATGCTGCCCCATATCTAATCATTTTGAATTCTTGCTAATGAGCATGCATTGCCAGCAATATACAACAATATGTATTATAATATTAATTTTATTTGGGCACTAGTGGCATCCACGGTTGATCTCTTCCAGCCAACACCTGCTGAAAACATAGAATATAATCCTCAACACTTGTCCAGGGGCAACACGAAATCAAAAAAAAAAAAAAAGAGAGAGTAAAACGAAAATGGTTGTTGTGTAAATGAAAGAAAATGCCAGCCCATGGTAGTTTTTCCTTGCAGCATGTGAGACTGGTTCTCATCCTCCCTCCTTGGCTGTCACCCTGGTAGTTCCTCCACGCACAGGAAAAATGAAGGCTAAGGAAAAACAGAGTAAGAAAATAATGTGAGGCAGAGTAATCATGCCACCTAAATTTTAGTTAGGGATACAGAGTCCCACATTTCAGATTTATAAATTTATCATTTATATGTAAATATAATTAAGCATGAGTCAATATATAACATAGAAAGTGTTGAAACGTACAATTTTCTATGGTTGCTTAACTCAAGTATGCCTTAATTCAATTTAGTTGATAAATCTAAATAAATAGATCATATCATGCCCACATAAATAGTAAAACGTGGATGTAGTAAGGGGCTGTAATTTTATCTTCATATAAAAATAAATGTATAAATGAATACGTATAAAATGAAATATATATATACTTTATTTTAAATCCAAAAAGTTACTATCTCTTCTTTAGACGGTATTCCTTGGGACTGTTGGGGGCTTAGTGCTAGCGTTTTCATTTGGTTTATGATTTATACGCCTAAAGTAAGTTAATCTATATGTAAGACTTAAGTGGAATAAAATTAAGTAAAGTAGGAAAAATGTTGATGAATAAGGTATGTTGTCTATGAATATTGTTAAGAAAAAAAAAAGGGCAAATTTGTTGATGGCATTTTTTTTTTATGGTTATGTTGAGAGTTATCTTGGCAAATATTCCATTATTTCTATAGTATGAACAATAGCACCTTATAAGTGTCTGATAGCTCCATACATTATAATATGAAACTATAATAAATTATTCATATTAACTTAGACAAAAGAGGATAATATGGAGCTACCTTTTGATACTAAGATGAGATTGAAACCAAAAGTATTCTATGATTAAGGTGTGATGAATAAATCTTGTCTTATTAATATTATAATATCCTATTCAAGAGTGACCATATTGTTGTCTTCCAAAAGTAATTAAATATGGTTATATATGGTTATATATATATATGGTCTCTCTCTAATAAACATTTTCTTTCCTATATAGCTACAAAATTAAGAATTAAATGTTAGATTTATTTTTTTTACTTAGCAAAAGTGTTATTTTCATATTAATATTGAGGAAATTTGAATTTAAGTATTATGAATTGTATAGATTTTATATTATGCAGTTTCATATATATGAAAAAGAGAACATTATTGTATTGATAATTAATTATTTATCTTTATCTCTAAGTTATGATAAGAATGAATTACATTAGAAATATTAAGGGCTCTTAGCAGGTGTAATTGTAATTGTGATGGTTAAATAGAAAAAAAAGAAGAACACTTCTCATTTTTATTAAGAGTAGATAGAATTTGGGTTATGGTATCACTACTTTCGTTATAATCATTCATGACATTCATAGATCACATGTAATTGCAATAGCTTAAAGACTCATGTAGTTACTTGATCTCTATGATTATATTGAGTATTGGCCTACTATTTGTATTAGATCTTTGTGGAGTTTTCTCTTTCTCTTGTAGTAGGGGTTAAATATCTATACTTATTGTATGGGTCAAGTGTTAGGAGGGGTTCTCTAAAAGGATTTGAGTTAGGCACATCAACCCTTAAATACATTTGAGCATTAGGAAGTTGGTACCTTTGCAACTGGTGATCTTGACTAATAATTGATGTAACCTTAACTTTTATGGGAGGGGAAATCTTCTCTATTTGGATGGAGTGTCCACCCCTAGTGTAAAGGAAAACTTATGGGATCTAAGGAGAACTGTAGGGGTCATAGGTTATCGTGTATAAGAGCGACAACTAGTCACTACTCCTTGGGTGAGTCTCCAAATTAGCTTGGATATTTGTCTTCATCGATCATCATATGGGTTGTTGGTAATAAAAGGTTCCTTACTATAAATAAAAATAAACAAATAAAAAAATTATTGTGTATTTTAATGCAACAAGACTTGACTTGAGAAATTGGGCATGACAGTCCCGATTCCACCTGCTTCAGTAGGACAGGGCGAGCACCAATAGCCCAACGGTTAAAATGTTGAAACAAAGGTGACAATGAAGTCATCCTGTCTCATGATGTTAGATCGTCTTGATTGAATGGTATTGTATGTTTTTGTAGTTGTCGTTCCTTGTGGTTTGTGTATGTGTATTGTTGTATTTTATTGATGTTGGTATTTTATAAGTTGTGATTATTTAATTTAAATGATGGTAATATTGTTTATTAAAAAGTTAGATTAAATTGTATTTGAATATTTAAATGTTTTATTTATTTTTAAAAGTCATGTGTTTTATTAAATGATAATTAAAATATTAAATTGTGTTGTATTATTTTAATTAATTATCTGGTTGAGGATAATTAGTAGAATAAATTATTTAAATTAATTAGATAATGTGCTTTGCAAGTAAAGTTGTAAAAACAGAAATTAAAACAAAAGTATTGAAGAATAGAAAAATAAATAAATAAAAGAATGGAAAAAGTTGTGTGAACGAATGAGAATGGAGATTTGACTGAAAAGCTTGCTTTCAAAGATATGATTTCTTTTATTGTGGATTTTTGAGAGCTTTTGGAAGAAATTGGTAATATCTTTTATTTAATTGGAAATTTTTGGGAGTTTTCCCACACAGGATTATTGAGACAGAAGTTGCACAAGTTAATGGTTATGTATTTTTGAATCTTCTGAAGTTTGGGAAAAAGATAATTTCATTCTTTTGCTTGCTATATTTTGAGGAGATTTTTAGAAAGGGATTGTCAATCTTTTGCTATTTTATTCTGGAGAGTTTCTGAACAAATAATCGGATTCGAGTTCGAGCATGAAATTCTATAGAGGAGATTTCAAAGCAGGAACTTGAAGCACTTCGTAGAGGCCATCACGATCAAGCAAGCTTCATCAGGTTCTCGAGAGTGTAGGACTACATGTTCCACCCTCTCTCTTCTTAATTGTTTTTGAAATCTGTAAAAAGAATAGAAATGTGTTTTAGAATCAATCTTTGCTTATATCTTTCTGAGAATTAGATAAAAAAATGATTTCTCTGAGAAAAGAAAACAAATAAATAATTGGGTCTTCTTTAATGAGAATTCTTTTGAAATAAATTGTTTCAAAACAAACAGAAAGAAATTTCATTGAATAAATATGAGGAGGGGTAGAACCCAAAAAAATTTACTTTAAATTTTTTTATGAAAATCTCTTAGATTAAATTCGGCAAGGTAATAATTATGAACAAACTGAAATTAAACAATATAAAAATAATAGAGAAACTTAAAGGTGTAGAACACAGAAATATATATATATTTAATTAAGATATATATATATATTTAATTAAGATATATATATTTAATTAAGATATATATATATATATATTTATGAACAAATTTCAAAACCCAATAAATAGAAAGATTGATTCAAATAAAATAATAAAGAGAAATAGGGCATATTCAAATGGAAAACGAAATTTCTTTCTGTTTGTTTGCAATAGAAACGATTTCATATTTCAAAAGAATTCTCATATAAAGAAGACCTAATTATTTATTTATTTTATTTTTTCAGAGAAATCATTTTTATATCTAATTCTCAGAAAGATTTTCTTTTATAAGCAAAGATTGATTCTAAAACACATTTCTATTCTTTTTACAAATTTCAAAAACAATTAACAAGAGAGAGGGTGGAACCTGTAGTCCTACGCTCTTGAGAATCTCATGAAACTTGCTTGATCCCGATGGCCTCTACGAAGTGCTTCAAGTTCCTACTTCGAAATCTCCTCTACAGAATTTCGTGCTCGAACTCGAATCTGATTATTTGTTCAGAAGACTCTCCAGAATAACACCAGCAAAAGATTGACAATCCCTTTCTAAAACTCTCCTCAAAATATAGCAAGCAAAAGAATGAAATTATCTTTTTCCCAAACTTCAGAAGATTCAAAAATACATAACCATTAACTTGTGCAACTTCTGTCTCAATAATCCTCTGTGTGGGAAAACTCCCAAAAATGTCCAATTAAATAAAAGATATTACCAATTTCTTCCAAAAGCTCTCAAAAATCCACAATAAAAGAAATTATATCTTTGAAAGCAAGATTTTTAGTCAAATCTCCATTCTCATTTGTTCACACAACTTTTTCCATTCTTTTATTTATTTATTTTTCTATTCTTCAATACTTTTGTTTTAATTTTTGTTTTTACAACTTTACTTGCAAAGCACATTATCTAATTAATTTAAATAATTTATTCTAATAATTATCCTCAACGAGATAATTAATTAAAATAATACAACACAATTTAATATTTTAATTATCATTTAATAAAACACATAACTTTTAAAAATAAATAAAACATTTAAATATTTAAATACAATTTAATCTAACTTTTTAATAAACAATATTACCATCATTTAAATTAAATAATCACAACTTATAAAATACCAACATCAATAAAATACGACAATACACATACACAAACCACAAGGAACGACAAATACAAAAACGTACAATACCATTCAATCAAGACGGTCTGACATCATGGGACGGGATGACTTCATTGTCACCTTTGTTTCAACATTTAACTGTTGGGCTATTGGTGCTCACCTTGTCCTGCCAAAGTAGGTGGAATCGAGACTCTGTACCTGCAAATCCTGCATACAAACGAGGTCGTGTACATGTGCATATATATATAAAATCAAAGCATTGCATTGTGAGAAGGAATCACCGTGTAGCAGGGCACTCGTGAACGAGTGATGCTACCCTATCCTTTCATCACATCTATTCTAACAATATAATATAACTGATAAAATAACATCTCTACACTAACAGATCATCTCATAACATAATTTATTAAATCACTGCATCATAATATAATTCTAGAATCAAATTAAACATCATAGAATCAATGTAATCATAATGTCATCAAATGTATAAGCACAATCACCAAATAGTCTACTAATCAAACTACCAAACCAAACAATACTAGTACCATCACAATCACGAAGTAGCAAACGAAAGCATAGAAAAATAATAAATCCAAATAGTAAGAGGAGGGGTATTACAATTATTCTAATACCTATTATACAATTCCTCTATTTGTCTTCAATATCTACTACCAAACAATGTATCTTGACTCTTATATCAATATGTTGCATGATATTCTTTTTCCCTCATCTATTTCAAGCTCCCTGGAACAAACTACTCGGGGCTACTTACAACAACCACAAAACCCCCTAGCTGTATAGATGGAAACAGAGGCCAAGTGTTTAACCATATGAGCATTTTTTTTTAAACAAACCAACTCTTAAAGAGATTGCTTCTCTTGTATCACTATGTTTCTTGTGGGTTTCAATCATCTGTCATTTATCTATAATTCTTAAAGTTCTTTCCTAATACTTCTTTTACAATTTCTCTATTGTATCTACTTGCTTGTATTCTGAATTGACAAGCCCATTGTTACATAGATTGCTTGGTTTGTTTCAATATTTTTTATGATATTCTTTTTCCCCCATCCCCTAAAGCAAAATGTCCATTATGTATCAGTAAGGAGCCTATGTAACAATTGATGCCTCAATTTGTTCACCATTTTTACTATATTCTTCCTTAGACTATAGTTGTGCTAATTCTTTACCAAGATATTTTTTTTCGTGTACTTCTTAGCCCATTAAAAAAAACTACAATGTTATAGAATTTGATTCAAAACACCTATTCTTTCACAATTTTTTTTTCCTATGGTGTATGATAAGAGTCCATGGCATTTTCCATGGACCTTAACTCCTTTTTTTGCTCAGGGGTTTGGCTAGAGCCCATGAGGCTTCATGATGCCAGTATGGTAGGGAGGAGAACGAACATTGGTTTACATGGCTATGAACAAAAACCAAACACCACTCTCATGTGCTTGTGAGTGGAAAAACAATCTGTTGATAGCATCATATTGGTGTTTGTTGCTCCATTCCACTGAACCATTTACAATGTCATCGTTGGCTTGGTTCTCATTTTGTACATGACTGCATTTTCTGCCTTCAAATCCCATGATGTCAATCATTGCATTTTCCATTGTTTCCATAGCTCTTTTTTTAACTTCTTGAATAGATTACTTATAGAGAATTCCTTACCAAGATACCATGCATTCAAAGTATTCCACTTTATCTATTTCTATTTACAATGAATAGTGCTAACCTCTTTTTTGTATATGTATATTATTTTGTTTAAATTATTGCAGAAATATAATATGCATTCAAGAAAATTACTATATTCTACACTCTCTATTTCAAATTATTTTATGCTCCTGTGAGTCAATCCAATGTAGCTCACCCTCCTTGAATACAATCTATAGTGTATGTAAGTATGAAACTTTCCCACTGTCAATAGATAGATTTGGTTAACTAATTGTAAAAAAATTCATTATTTTTAGCCTCACATTGTATATATTAATTTTACCCGTATACTTGTTTTTTATCCTTTCTTCTTGATTTTCCATGCTTTTCCACTAGCATACCCTTCTAATGCATTTATAGGAACTAGACTTAAGCATGCAAAGGGATTCAAAAACAATATGTATCATTAGGAAATCTATATAAAAATTGACGTGTCAATTTGTTGACTATTTTTACTATATTCTTCCTTAGATTGCAATTGTATTTTTAATATAGGTATGTTTAAACTTGCATTAGGAAGTTAGATGGACCTTTCTACTTATTGTGTATTTTTCTATATATTCCATTTATCCATCTTCTTCTAGCGGTCTTACAACCCCATTATGCTAATTCTTTGTTAGGATATCTGTTTTGCATGAACTTCTCAGGCCAAAAAAAAACATTACAATATTACAAAATTTGATTCAAAACACTCATCCTTCCCCAAGTTTCTTTTTGTGTGGTATATGATAAGAGTCCATGGAATTCTCCACCAACCTTAACTCATTTTTTTGCTTGAGGGTTTGGGTACAGCCCACGAGGCTTCATGATGCCAATATGGAAGGGAGGAGAATGAGCATTGGTTTATGTGGTTATGGACAAAAACGGAACACTACTCACATCTGCTTCTAATTGGACAAACAATTTGTTGATAGAATCACATTGTTTATTCCCAGAAACACATGAGAATGGTGTTTATTGCTCCTTTCAACTAAACCATTTACAATGTCATGGTTGACTTGGTTTTCATTTTGTACGTTCCTATTCTTTTTTCCTTCAAATCCCATGATACCAATCATTGCATTTGTCATTGTTTCCATAACTCTATTTTTAACTTCTCCAATAGATTGCTTATAGACAATCCTTACTAAGATTCCATGCATTCAAAATATTCCACTTTATATGTTTCTATTTTCAGTGAATAGTGCTAACCTCTTTTATTGTATATCTATATTATTTTGTTTATATTGCTACAAAAATATAATACACATTCAAGAAAATCAGTATAGTGTACACTCTCTATTTCAAATTTATCATGCTCCTACAACTTATCCCAATGCAACTCATCCTTGTTGAACACGATAAAAAGTGTAAGTACGACACTTTCCCATTGTCAATAGATAGCTTTGGTTAACTAATTGTAAAAATTGTTCATTATTTTTAGCCTCACATTGTATATATTAATTTTATGTGTATACTTGCTTTTTATGCTTCCTTTTTTATTTTCCTTGCTTGTCCATTAACATACCCTTTATTCCATTTGTAGGAACTAGGTTTAAGCATGCAAAGGGATTTTAAAACCAAGATACATTTTTTCTTTCAAGTTGCGACATCAAAGAAAACACAACAATATTAGATATTATATATGGAAACACTAGAGTTTACCCAAGATTTTTATTGTGTGATGTATGATGAAACCCCATGACATCTCCCATGGGTGTTTCATCCTTCTCTTGCTCGGAGGTTTGGCTAGAGTCCATGGGCCTCCATGATTCCAATATGGTAGGGATGAAAACAAGCATGGGTTTTGTGGTTTTATATTTTACATCATATATTTTTTGTTGTAACACACATACATGTGAGCACAAATTCTTGTATAGATTTAGTATCATGTTTCTCATGTTGCCTTAAAACAAGGCCTTCCTTCTAATTCAAGTAAAATAGTAATGTATGATGGATTCATATCATGTTTCTCATGTTTCCTCAAAACAAGGTGTACCTTCTAATTGAAGTAAAATAATAATGTATGATGAATCTCCATGATATCTGTTGTTACATATATACATGTATACACAAACCATTCTATAAATTTGGTAACCTCTTTCTCAGGTTCCCTAAAAAAAATGTCTACCTTCTAATTCAATTAAAATAACAATACAAAGTATGTCTATCATTTCATCACATTCGCAAAATTATGAAGTAGATACTATTTATAGCATCTTTCCTTCTTTGAAAACTCCTTTGTCATGACCATTATAACTAATAACAAAATAACAAAATAACTTTTTAAAAGAATACTTTTTTTATCAATCTTACTAATAAAAGACATAACTATACTAATGGAATCACTTTTCCAAAAGCATACTTGTTAAGTCAATCTTAGCAATAAAACACATGAGTAATAAGTCCTTAAAAAAACAAAACCCTTTAATGAATTTAAAACCATTTGTTCAACATGACATATAATTTTATTCTAGAATTTGATAGCCAATTTCCAACTAATAAATTTTGATTCCAAAACACAAAAATGATTTTCCCATTTTATGCAAATATTTCTTAATGTCATATTCAAGTTTATAATAGTTAACTACATGCTCATATTGAATCAATATATATAGAAAAAAAATTGTGTGAAAATTATTACATTTATAACTTTAAATTGTATATAGAGTTCAAATTCATAACATCCACCTTCTAATATGAACTAACTTCACATTGTTTCATATTGTTTATTTACACCTCCAATTGCACCCAGTAACAAAAACCCTCCCGCTCCACACTCCATTGATAGCCATTCACGGTGCACCCTATCGGTTGATTGTTGCATTCCTGTGCATGTGACTGCTAGTTTATTTATTTCTATATATCTTAGGTAACAAAGGTAGCAATTTGCTTCCAAAGATCCACAATATTTGAATGTGTAAAAGGACAAAAACTCCATTGATCAATAAGATCCTTTATGTTGATAGGGAACACCCAATCAATTAAGAGGGTTTCAAGGACCAATGACCAAACCTTCCTCACAACTTAGGAGAATTGTAATAGCATATAGATTATACTTTCAACATCTTCAAATCAAAGAGGACACCTATTCACAAAATGAAAGCCCCTCCTATTAAGGACATCAATGGTTAGGATTCTTCCATGAACTATTGCCCACCAAAAGTAATTGATCTTTGGGATTAACCTGGAATTCTATACATTACTCCAAGTAAAATTCTAAGTACTAAGAAAAGGTTGTTTCAAGAACTTATAAGTAGCTTGCACCAAGAAAACACTACATATGTTATCACTCTAAACCCATACATCTCCCTCCTGATAAAATAACTCATAGTCTCCAAGAAGCAAGTCCATAAAAGAAAACAAATTTGAAAGGACTGACACAAAATCTCCCATTTTAGCCCTTTGATCAAGAACTTGCTTTTTGAAATCTTTCCATTTAGGTGTTCCTCCTCCCTAATCAACATAGTTATATAAAAACATCCCATAAATCCTAATAAGGTCTAGTTTAATTTGGTTCAACTGATCAATAGACAAATGAATAGGACCTTTTGCCCAGGCTTCATCCCAAAATCCTACTTGTCTTCTATTCCCAACTCTTCTCCTAGTTCCTAGTCTTAAAGTGTCCCTTGTATTCACCATATTATTACACATAGCAAAACCTTTCGACCAGTCTTGTGAATACATAAAACAATAAGGATCTTCATTACCCATATATTTAGCTTTCAACTTATTAACCCAACCCTTTTTCCATGAATGAAAAACCAACCTATTTTTGAGAGGATGGATTTGTTAAATAGATTTAACTTTCTTATCCCCAAGCCTTTAGTCAACATAGGAGAGTGTGCACCTTCTCCCAATTAACTAGAGAAATTATTGCCCTTTCTTCAATTCATGTCCAAAGAAAGGTACTTTGAATTTTCTCAATTTTACTAATCATAAAGGTTGGCATCTTAAAAAGGGAGAGAATGTAGACAAGGACATTCTAGATGGGGGACTTAAGGATTTGAACCATCCCAGCTTGGCTCTATAGTTTTCCTTTCAAATCAAACAACTTTTTTTGGATTCTCTCAATTATGTTATTATAGTAGGAATTCTAGGGCTTTTTAGTACCCAACGGAAGCCCAAGGTAAGAATTAGGGAGAGTTTCTTCCTTCCATTCAAGAAATCTCAAAGTTTTATTTTTCAATAGATGAGTGGAGTTAAAGAAGTACAACTTAATTTTATTATAATTAATATGTTTTCTAGATGATTTACCATAGTTTTGCAAGATAGATTTCCAATTTGCAGCTTCAACCATAGAAGCATCCCCAAAAATAATTGTATCATCAATAAACTAAGGGTGAGAAGTAGTGGGTAGAGAAGAAGTGACTTTGATTTCCTTAAATATCCCTCTATCTAAATTTCTCTGAAGTTGTCCACCCAAGACTTTTGCAATAATTATGAATAAGTAGGGGGGAGAGGGTCACCTTGCCTTAACCCTCTCCCACAGGAGAAGAGGCCTTTAGGTATGCCATTAATTAGAACAGAAAAGTTGGGAGTAAAAACACATTATTTTATTGATTTTAATATTTTTCCACCAAAACCAAAATTTTCAAGAATAGAAAAAATAAAGCTCTAATCTACTCAATCATAAGCCCTTGAAATATGTAACTTCATAGCCATAACTGATTTATTGGAATATTCCATTGAGTGTATGTACTTGTGGGAAAAAATAGCAGCATCCAAGATTCGTTTACCAAGGACAAAGCCTTTTTGGTTGAATGAGATCATCTTATCAAGCACTTCCTTTATCCTATTAACAATGATCTTACACAATATTTTATACATAGTATGACATAGGCTTATTGGTCGATAAACCATTATGGAAACAACATCCTCTTTCTTTAGAACTAAGGTAAAGAAGGTAGTATTAATCCGACGAAGAACTCTCCCTAATCTGAAAAATATCTAGCTACGTTGAGAAGATCAATTAACAAGATATCCCAGAAGTCCTAAAAAAATGCAGGAGGGAATCCATCTAGGCTAGGAACTTTATAGGCTCCAAAGGACAAAATAGCATATTTGACCTCTTGAATTGATACCACCTTTCCAAAATCCTATAAATCCCCTTTAGAAATCACCTGACATCTAGTAGACAGTCAAGATCATGAGAAGGATGATTTTGAGACCCACCTACATTTTTCACAAAATATATAGCCCCATTAGCAATATCTTCATCATTAGTTAGTAGCTCAACATTCTCATCAACATTCATATAGGATTCAACAAGATAAGTTGCAAAATATTGTTGATTGGGAGAAGGTGAGGAAACAACCTTTCTAGACTCATTCTTCCCCAAACCAACATTAGCCCCTTTAGTAGTTATAGAAGTAGGATCCTATGCACCATACAATTGAGGATATTTTGGCTCAAACATTTGAATCTCAACAAGTTTTCCTATAGAAGGGGAAGGGGCACTAGGAGTTGAGCCAAACTTATCTTTATAGTTAAGATTCCTTTTACAATCATACCCAAGGTGTTCAAATTTCCCACACATCTGACACAAAAGGCTTGCTTTCTCATACTCAATGGGTTGAGTCCAAATCCCAAACTTAGATTTTAGGGTTATAGAGGAAGGTAGTACACTATTAACTACCACATTAACACAAATTCTAGCAAAGAAAAGATGAGACTTTTGCGTTGTAACCTTGTCAATAGCTAGAAAACTACCAAAGGAATTAGCAATCCCTTGAAAAATCTTATTATTTCATAATTCTAAGGATAGAGTTGGAAGGTGAATCCACATAGACGCTACTAAACCTAGGTCAGTAGAAGGGTCTAATCTCATTTTGCACTTACACAAGGAGAGGCAATTTTTAAAGTTTTTGTTGAGGCCCAAGTGCCTCCAGTGAAAATATTCATCATGTCCTCCTAATTAAGGAAACTCAAAAAGAACAACAAATTCAATGTAGCACTAGTGTTCACCCCTCCTTTAAGAGACTAGTAAGAGTCAATCCATTTAGTTACCTGATCAATATTAGGGTGGAATGATAGGAATTTTCCCATGAGAGATAGTTGTAGACACACAATGGACTAGTCTATTATATTGTTTTCAACACTGACTTTCAAGTTATCCACCACACAATGAGATTTAAAAGTTGTAGAGAAGAAAGTAGAACTTTCAAAAACAAGCACATTTTGACTACTTTTTCCACATAAGAAGTTATAATATCCTTCAAAATCAAGGGATCATATACTAACGAATGGCAAAAGCACTGGGATTCACCATCTCGAGACAAAAGCACTAACACACAATAAATCATTTTTGACTTTAGTCGCTGAGGAGCCAACGCCAACAGAAAGATTGACTTTAAGACCAACAAACATGAAGGAAAAGGTCTTAGAAGGGGATACCACCTGGCCCCCCCCAGTCAACGACACCATAGCTAAGCAAATAGAACATAAATTTGAAATTACCAAATATGTGCACAATAGAGAACTCAATTTTGAATTTTATCTTTAATGGTGATTGTTGGTAATTAATTTAGTGACATTTGTTTTAAGTAATGAATAGTAGAATTTTTTTTTAATTAAATAATCAAATATGATTTTAATGTAGATTTAGCAATTTTGATATGATGGAATGATGTTTGGATCATGACTATGAGATTAGCTATAAACTAGATGTATTTTACATTCTATTAAGTTTAGATATGATGTTTATTATTTTTCACCAATATGTGTATATGGATATTTGAGTATGTTACTATAGCATTTAGCTATGATTGTTATGTTATATTTAATGCATGAATTGAGTGCATATAAATTTACAATTTTCTAACTAGAAAAAGTGGATGACGATCAAGGACTACTCAATATCTTATTTCACACCGTGGAGTAATGACACATTATGTTTTATTAGTGACAGCAAATCATCTTGATCAAGTATGGCCAAGATGCCCTTGTATGGAAAGGTGATGTTTCTTAGTGATGTTCCCTTTTATTTTCATCTTATTTTGATTGATAATACAATTTTGGATGAATTAACATGTTTAGTTTTTTCTTAAGTGAATTTCAAAGTTGGGGACTTTTTGGATTTTTAGAAGCTTGTAAAAGTTGATTTTTTGTAGTTTTATGTCTTTTAAGTCCATCGGCATAATGCCTATGTGTTGGGTATTTGTTTGACTACATAAGAATTGTATGAGTATGCTATAAACTTGGAAAAAAACATGACTTTATGAAACAAGAAAACTTGAGTAAAATTACCCATTTACCTCTCACATGGGTTAAGAAAAGGAGCACACTCCAATCCTCCAAGGTTTGGTAAGGAAACCATGCGGATTCACATAGAATGGCTATTGTTCATTTATTGATTTTGTGAGGAGGTGGATGCATGGGTTTTGAGGTTTACATATGGCTCCATCCTAGTGGACATTTCTTCTCAACATTTGCATTTTGATTAGTTTAAGTTTACTTGTTCTTTGACATCTGGTCTATAGACTTTCTCATGCTTTCTTACACCTAGTTGTTGTAATTCTTGAAAATATTGATACATTCTTTATTTGTTCTATGAAGAATTGGAATTTTATATATTTCTATGTACATTGTATTTTCCTTAAGATCATTCTCTATTTGTGTCAAAGCATTACATGATCTTTGGTCAGTTAGTTTAATGAAACTATTTCCTACTAAATCTTATACATCTTGAAAAAAAAAAAAAATCTTTACCAATAATCATTGAATATTCTATTAAAAAAAAAAAAAAATTGAACAATACTTGTTAGAACTAATTATAATAAAATAATTCAAAGAAAATCAATAACTTACTCTAATACTAATGTATTGAAGTTTTCTCTATATACCTTATTTTTAAATGGTCTGTTTTAACTACTCTATTCTAAGCCATACTAAATTTTAATGTATAAAAAAAGGAATGCCTTTTTAAAACTGCAAATCATATATATGACTTAACATTAAAAATAAAAATAAAAAACAAAAATAAAAAATAAAAAATAAAAGCTAGGGTTGCTTTTTTTTAGAACTGCATACATATACATATATAAAATAATTAGCCGATAGGCTATTCTATGTGGGGGAACCCCACCGGCATTTACCCCACTCTGATGCCGGCGCGAACCCACGAAATTTCTTCGACTATAAATTTTCTCCGCGGACGCTAGTTGGCCCGTCCGTCTCGTCAGCTCTTGAACCGAGGAAGGATGAAACGACGTCGCCATGTTAAAATATGGAAAAGAGGCGTGGGTAAGCCAGAGGATCAGTCCTTACTACCCTGCGACCAACATTATTCAGATCACGGTGGGCAACGAGGTGCTGACGGACACGGACGACAAATTGAGTGACGCTCTGGTGCCCGCCATGCAAAACGTTCATGCGGCGCTGGTGTCATTGGGTCTGGTGGACAAGATAAAGGTCTCTACGGCGCACAGCATGGCCGTCCTTGAGAGCTCCTTCCCTCCCTCGGCTGCCACATTCACACCCTCTTTGCTGCCCATCATGAAGCCTCTGCTCAAGTTTCTAGAGGAAACAGGGGCTCCCTTCATGGTGAACGCCTATCCCTATTTTGCCTACAGAGACAACCCCAAAGAAGTGTCCCTCGATTATGTGCTCTTCGGCCAGTCTCCCGGGGTAAAGGATCCCAAGGGCTTCACCTACAACAACATGCTGGACACTCCGATTGACTCTGTCTACTCCGCCATGGCCGCCCTGGGTCACAACAACAGCATTCCCGTCACCTCCAACGCAAGGACTCCCATGAGGCCCAATAGGGTGATCGAAACCTACATCTTTGCTCTTTTCAACGAGAACCAGAAGCCAGGGCCTACTACTGAGAGCAACTTTGGGCTTCTTCAGCCGGACGGCTTCAAAGTATATGATGTAGATTTGAGCTGTGGGTATTGCGGAGCAGCGGCCCCGGCGCCGGCTCCTCCCCCTGCTGCTCCTCTGCCCATGAAATGGGTTCAGCCAAACAAAGTAGGAGTGGGTGGTGCAATCTGGTGCATTGCTAAGCCCAATGCAGATCCATCTGTGCTTCAGGAGTCTCTGGACTTCTCCTGCGGCCAAGGAGGAGCGGATTGCTCTGCAATTCGTCAGGGAGGGCCTTGTTAATAATATAATAAAATAAATATATTATTAAATAAAATAATATAATAAATTTTTAATATAATTTAAAAATGATTCTTTAAATAAAATAAATAATATAATATAATATATTTTTAATAAAAATAAAATTTGTTCTGTGTTATAAAATCCAAGCAAAATAAAATAACTTTTTAACTACAAAATAACTTATATATTTTATAAAAATAAATAAATAATATAAATAAAAACAAATAAAAATAAATAAAATAATTTATGTAATAAATAAAATAAAAATGATTCTTTAAAAAAAAATAATAATAATAATATAATTTTTTAATAAAAATTAAATTTGTTTTGTGTTATAAAATTCAAACAATAAACAAATAGAAAAATGAAAAATTAAAGTTGTATATGAAGTGTTGTTTCGAATGAATTGGAGAGGGTAAAGAAGTAGAGAGGGAAGGATAGAGAAAGAGAGAGAGGAGGGAAAAGAAGTAGAGAGGGTAGGATAGAGAAAGAGAGAGAGAGGAAGGAAAAGAAGTAGAGAGGGAAGGATAGAGAAAGAGAGAGAGGAGGGAAGTAGAGGATAAGTGAGATAGAGATAGGGAGGAGAGAGAGGTGAGATAGAAAGAAGGAGAGAAGGAAAGAGAGAGCGAGAGAGAGTGAGAGAGAGAGGGAGGGTGAGGTAGAGAGGGATAGGGGAGATATAGAGAATTATAGTGGGAAGGAGAGAGAGCTAGAGAGGAATAAGTGAGAGAGGAAGAGAAGTAGAGAGGGAAGGAGAGAGTGAGAGAGAATAGGTGGGATGGAGGGAGGGATAGGTAGAGAGGGATATGTGATATAGAGAGAAATAAAGAGGGAAGGAGAGAGCAAGAGAGAGAGAGGGAGGACGGAGGGAGAGAGAGGTAGAGAGGGATAGGTGAGATAGAGAAAGAGAGAGAGAGGAGGGTAAAGAGATAGAGAGGGAAGGAGAGAGAGAGAGAGAGAGAGAGAGAGAGAGAGAGAGAGAGAGGGCAAAGGGATAGAGGAGGTAGAGAGGGATAAGTGAGATAGAGATAGGGAGGGAGGGAGAGGTGGAATAGAAAGGAGAGAAGGAAAGAGAGCCAGAGAGAGAGAGGGAGGGAGAGGTAGAGAGGGATAGGGGAGATATAGAGAATTAGAGGGGGAAGGAGAGAGAGGTAGAGAGGAATAAGTGAGAGAGGGAGAGAAGTAGAGAGGGAAGGAGAGAGAGAGAGAAATAGGTGGGATGGAGGGAGGGATAGGTAGAGAGGGATATGTGATATAGAGAGATATAGAGAGGGAAAGATAGAGCAAGAGGGAGAGAGAAGGGGAGAAGGAGGGAGGGAAAGGTAGAGAGGGATAGGTGAGATAGATCACTGCTTTCTTCACGCCGTCCACTACTTTTCACGACCATAAATAATGTGGGCTCGACCTATCGGCGTAAGTATTGCACCTTATTGGGGTGCAAGTGCTAGTATATACATATATTTTAAAGAGTCTCTAGAATTCATTGTCCATTCCATCAGATTAGCCATTCTCTCCATCCACAAAGTACATTTCTTCCAGCAAAACGAGAATGTATCTTTTCATTAATATTGACGGCTTTAGAGAGAAACTGGGTCATTTCAAACACATTTTTGGCTTCTAATATCCATCCCATTGTGATTCGCGGGAGTTCGCTTGCCACTGTCCCTCCCATTCCGACTCGCGGGATTCGGCCTGGGAATGGCCTTCCATTTTCGAGTACTTTGATGTTAAATTGTATTGCCTCATTATTAGAGAATTTAAAGTCATTAAACACATCTGAGTCTTTTGTCCACATAATTATATGTACTGAGTAACCAAACATAGCTGAGTCGGAGGTGCAAGCATGATCAAGGAATGCTACTTCAATCTTAGAATTCGAATCTGTCACAAGGAATAGCAAAATTGCACCCTCCACCCTCTCATCAGTAAAGTAGCATCGCTTTACTTCGACTGAAGCCTCTGTACTGTTATAACTGAACTTCTCCAAGACTACAACATTTGAAAGAGATTCATGAAATTCCTGCGCATTTCAAAAATCAATAATCATTATCCAGAGTAGAAGTCAGTTTTTCTGTTGTTGGACACCTACAATGTATTGAGGCACTCCTCCATAGTCATGTCGTAAATGATACTCGCTGATAATTTATAACCATTGTTGTGGATGTTTTGTTTCATTCACTAGAAAGTGTTGTGAGTTTTTTTAATCTTTAATATTAAGAAGGGATGTCAGCAGATTTATTATAGTAGATACGCTGATTAAAGTGGATAGATATATTGATTGATTCATTGATAGTAATAGGAATGTAAGTTCTACTGTTTATTTAGGGAGTATTTCTAATGAGGTGGAGGAGGTTTCACTGTTTGTTTTGGAGTGTTTCTAATGTCAATTTTATCTCATGTTTTTTAATATTTTTCACAACAAAGAAATAATCAACATTTGATAAATATGTGCTTTTAGATTTTAGTATGCAACAAATTTAATGATGGGATTCTTAAGATCTTATTGGTATTTATAATTAATAAACCATAAAAAAAATTCAAACATATTTTTCAATATCCATTAACTAGTATTTGTTATTCTATTATTTACTCTTCCACTAATACTCTAAATTTTCTAAATTATAACTCTTAACAAATAAATATTTGAACTCTATGTATTAAAATAAAATTAAATATAATAATAAATTTTAATTATTAATTAGATTTTCAATAAAAAATTATACAACTTGTTAAAGTGGCACAAATATCCTATTAAAGCAGTCTATAAGAAATAACACATTGCACATTGATAAATAAGAGCATGGCTAGAAGTCAAATAGAAAATAATTTCTTAGAAGGAAATGAGTTAGGGAGAAATTTAAACGGATATTCACCATTCCTTTATATTGTGGGCCACATTTATCAAATTCAACTTACACACAAGTCTTGAACCAAAAAATAACCTTGAATTGTTAATGCATGAGAAATGATGATTTTGGAGAGTGCTTTTACAAAAGGATGGTGAAGCTAGACATGAGCCTATTTAATTTATAGAGGGATGCAAGAGGATATTCCAATTGAGAAAGGGAATTATTAAAACCCATTTATGTGTAGACTATATTGGTATGAAATTTATTTTCTTCTAAAAAAAATTATTATAGATATAACAAATAAAGTACACCTAACCTTGTTATCAACACATTCATATCATTTTGAGAAATTTGCCTTTGAACCTAAATAGCTAGAAGAAAATAGATTTCATACCTATATAGTCTACACATAAATGGGTTTTAATACTCTATTCAATAGCTAGAAGAAAATAGATTCCATACCTATATAGTCTACACATAAATGAGCTTTAATACTCCATTCAGGTTCAAAGGAAACTTTCTCAAAATGATATGAATATGTTGATAACAAGGTTAGGTGTACTTTATTTATTAGGATTCAAACATAATTTAAAAAAACGCACATATGTATGTCAACACACACATTTTAAATTTTAGATTACAAAATATAGTAGAGTTTGAGAATAATTTCAACTTATACACATAAAATCTTACCTTAGATAATCTACTCTCTACTCTAAGAAAGGAGGGTTGTAAAATATGTTCATTCTACTCTACTCTAAGAAAACATGTAATACCCCCATGTTTCTAATACAATTTACTACTATTTGTTAATCTTGTGTGTTAGTGTGATACTGATTTGTGATGGTGATTCATTCACTGACCTGGTGTGTGTGGATGCGTAGTTTAGTTAATTGCTGCTTGTGACATTATTATTATGATTTGTAATACTTTATGTGGTGTTTGGATTATTTTATTATGCAATAGTTTTTCATTAGTATTAGATATGTTGATGTGATGATTCTATGACGATGTTAATTGAATTCAATATTATATTATGATGCAGTAGATAAGTAATCATGTTATCTTATGATTAGTTTGGTTAGAATGTTATTTCATCATTGATATTGTAATTGTTAGAATAGCTTAGGTGAGAGGACAGTGTAGCATCACTCGTTCACGAGTGCCCTGCTACGCTGCAATTCCTTCTCGCTATAGGATGTTTTGATTATGTATATATACATGTGCTACTTGACGTTTATTTGGATGCAGGATTTGCAGGAATAAATTTTGATTCCACCTGCTTCGGCAGGACAAGGCGAGCATTAAATTAACCCAACGGGTAAAATGTTGAAAAAGGGAGTAGGGAGTAGATTTGGAAGTATCCCCGTCCCAAGTCCGTCGTCCTGTTGTAAGTTGTTGTGTCATGACTGAAGTTTTGTCTTTGTTGTTGTGTAGTTTGATTGTTGAGTATTTATTTAATTTATGGTTAGTGTTTAATTAATTAATCTTATTTTATAAGATAATTAATGAATGTTGCATAGTTACTTGATTTAATTATGAGTTAGTTAAATGTTAAATTTAAATATATTGTAAATTAAAAAGTATTTAATTAATTAAAGTGTAAGAAATTAAATTAAATGAATATTGTTGAAGATAATTAAATATTATCTTTTTATTAATATTAAAATTAGCAAATCTTGTGTAGATAATATCTTAAGGAAAATAATTTAATTTTTAATTAAAGTTGTAGATAAGTTGTGCTTTTAAAAGCTGGAAAAAGAACCAATAAGAAAAGAGGATTTTTGAGAAACGAAAACTGAAGAGCTTTATTGATTTTATTTATCATTTATCATTATTGAGAGGGATTTATTCACACATAGGGGGGATTTTTTTGGGGTTTTGAATCTGATAAAGAAAAGAAAAAAAATAGTTTTGTTTTGTGTTTTATGGGTAAAAAAATTATTGTGGTTGAAGAAAAGAGAGATTCAAAAGTGAGTTAAAGACAGGAATTGGAAAAGAAGCTACAGAGGGGTTCCACGTTCGAAAGAAGATTACTGTGCTGGATTCTTCACCAAACAAAGGACTCCAAGTTTTCTTCTGTTGTTTATTATTATTTTTGTTCTTTGAATAATATACGTTTGTTGTGTTTTGAAAAATTTATAGAAAGAAGTTTTGTGATTTGAAATTTGTTCGTATGAAACTCTTGAATCTTTTGTTGAAAACTTCAGTAAATCTTTTTTTTGAAATTCTCCAATATAGTTAGTAGTGAAATTTATTATTTGAAATAAAATTCATTGTATGATGGGATGAATTTATTTATCCGAGTAATTTAGTATCTGAAATGAAAATCTGATTCTTCATATTACTTATGTTATAAGCTTTGTCTAAATATATATATAAATATATATTGATGAAGGATAAATAAATACCTACATGTATTATTTCTACATAATCTGTCTCTTTTTAAAAATCTATACAGTTGTTGCTCCTTTGTACTCTATGTATTAAATATATTCTACTGAATAAATTATATATTTATTTCTATATAGTATTATTAAAATTAATATATATACATATATATATATAATTTAAAAATGTTCTGAGCAAATTCTATGGAAATTCGTGGTTGTTTTTATTTAGAAAATAAATAAATAAATAAAAATGAATTTTTATATAAAAGAAATATATAAAAAAAATTATAAAAATAAAAATTTTATTTATTTGGGGGTGGGAATGGTCGGCCGAAGCCGTACCATCCCCACGGTACTGTTGCGCACAGTCACCATTGACTACGCACAATAGCCTATGGCTATTGTAAGCAGCCATTGGGGACTACAGCCTCCCCATAGGGAGTACGCAGTACCTACGTACTGCGACCTCCCCATGGGGGGTACGCAGTACCACTGGTACTGCACAGTTCTTAATTAAAGTTTTCATTTTATTTTATTATATTTTATTTATTTTAAATTTAATTTAATTATATATATATGTATATATAGTGGTAATTTTAGTAAAATATTTTTTAATTTTTATATAATTTTATAATGAGTTTAGATATTTGTTTTAATATATATATTATTTTTATGTATGTATATATGTATATACGTATAGGGGCATATATACATGCATATACATATGTTGGTAACCTTTTTATATTGCTATGGTTAGGGAATAAATTGATAATATTTTCTAGTGGTAATGTTTAGTTTAATTGAGAAAATTGGGTATAAACTATGTGTTTTAAATTTAATCAAACTTTCTTGAGTTGTTGATTTATGAAATTGGTGAAATTTATTGTGCTTGTAGTTGTTTGGCGTTGATCTATGAGTTATGCATTTTTGAGATTATTCATTTGGTTTGAATTGATTTTTTTTAATTCGAGTTTAGGTCATGTAGGAAACCCTAGATTTGGTGTATCTTGTCTAAGAGCTTAAGTGGTTGACTAGAACTTCCTGAGGTGGGGATACTATTATTTATATTCAATCTTGTGTTTTGATGTTGATCTTATGAATGACCTTGGATGTGATGTTAATGTACACTTGGATTGTACCATTTGTGGTTATGTTTCATATATTATGGCGAGATGGTTATGCCTCACAGAGGATCCATGTTTTTGGTTCAACATTTCTTGTGGTACAATTTTGTTGTGTTGGGTATTTATGTGCTTGAGTGTCTAGAGAGAGTGGCTCTAGTGGGGGCCAGCACACAAAGGGGCTGTCAGGGTAACCCACATAGAGTTAGATTAATTAGTGATAACCTAAGTAATATATCATGGGTGGGATTAAACACTAATAAGATAATTGTGATGCCTCGTCCACCTATTAGTGCTATCATAGACTAGAGGGGACTGAGAAGGTCGTGGTTGGCAATATCGTTGTCTTGTCTTCACAAAAGGTTAACGATTCCGCATGAGTAGCCCTATGGAGTGACGCCTTGAGATAGGCTGTCTGGAGAACCATAGATGGAAGCGACACCTTTACTAGGTAGTCAGGATAATCCATGTAGAGATGGAGGTGACACCTTGTAATAGGTTGTTTGGATAATCCATGTTAAACCATGTGATGACACTCTCCTTTGACATTCTGTTTTGGTTGTTTTTATTGGTTAGTTTTGGAAGTAGTCCTTGATATTGTGTCTTGAGATTTATTGATGTGGTGTTTTGTGACTTGCTGTAATTTTGGAAAGTGGTTTATTGTTATGTTTGGAAGTGGTTTGTTGTTATGCCTTTTGGTTTTATCGTTGCTTAGTTTCTATGTGGTCTTTGATGTTAAGTTGTCTATATGGAGTTAGTATTGTGTTATTGTTAGACGTGCTTGGTCGGGGATACTTCCTTGTCTACTCCCAACATGGGGGTGGTTGGGTGGAATGTGCTTCGTACCCCGTTGGGTTTCCTTTTGGTTACAAATGTATCTTTATTTGCAGGGTTTTGACAGATGTTGTTGATCCAGTGTTCTTTGTACCAAATGTATGTTCATACCTCATATGTAATGTATTCATTGATGTATCATCTCCCATGTGTTGGGATGACCTTGATGTAATTTGTATATGCGATTATTGTGATGTATTTTCAGACAGTTGTATTGTACTATCTTATGGATGTAATGTATATTCGGGCCATGTATCTATTCAGGAACTATCATTTGTAATAGTTGATTATGTTGTGTTGTATCTGTCAAAATATGTAACACTTTATATTTTCATTTATTGTCTTATGTGCATATGGTATTTATATGGTTATTGTTATTGGATATTTTAAATGATGCTATGAGAATGAATGGCTTTACATAATTGTTTACTTATTGTTTAATCTAGTATCTTTGTTACGGGTTGGTGTAGTAATATCCTCAAGTACCCCAAGGGAATTAGTTGTGCAACTTTGGACAATGTAATATTGTTATACTTAATTACATTTATTATGTTCTTAAAAAAAAATTTGTTGCATCTTTATTTGTTCCTTTGGGGTTTGCACAGCAAGGCGTTACAAAACAGGGTTGTAAAATATGTTCTACATATACCAAAATTGCATTTTTTTGAAGTCCTTAAGTTCGTTCAACAAATCCAATTTGAATGTATTGACATGTTATGTCATGAGTTTAATTCTCTTTAAAACATTTTGTCAATCATTTTCTTATGAAAATAATTTCATATATCTCAAAGATCATTCATGTTTTTAGTAGCCTCCTAGTAGCTCTATGAACTTTATATCTAACTATAGGGCATGTGCACCAAGATGGGGCACAAAAAGTGGCCAAGTGGCAAAACTGAGCAAAAAACACTCGTGTTTTGAAAAAATTCAAATAATGTGCTCGTTTTATGGCTTAGATTTTTTGAGCCATAACACGAGTGTATTATTTGAACACAAAAAATGCACACATTTTAATGATATTTTTATGAAAAAAACACATGCATTTTATGGAGAAAAAACACATGCATGTTTTTATGAAATTAAAATAGTTACACGTTTTTCTCCAACATATGAAATTGATAAAGAGAAAATTATGACCATGTTAGATAAAATATTATCTATCAAACGTAGATCAATTAGAAGGTACGCTCGATTGGACTTTGGCACTTATCTGTGTGCCTTCATCCAAGCCAAGGCACTAATTTTCTAGTCATCAAAGCCAAGGCACTATCATCAAATGATAAAAAATCTATTGAGGTACTTGAAGATGCAGATAACAAAGAAAAATAGAGTTGCAACTTTCTATTGTCTATGTTTTAGTGGTTGTCAATCTATATCATGTCAATGACCTAGTGAATGGAGAAGAGATTGTTGATTTCCATCATTCAAAGGGTGAAGTGGTGGAAAGTGTTGTAGAATCAACACCATATGATGTTAATAATTGTTGTAAAAATGGTTTTGTATTCAGGAGCTACTTAATATCGAAGCTAAGGCACTATCATCGAATGCTATCAAATCTATTGAGGAAGATTTAAATGTTAGTTTCTATGGAACTTAGTCTGATCAGCAATCAAATTGTAGCTGGAGGTGGTTCCTAATGCATGGCAGGGCTTGGAGGAAATCCTGAAGATTGAATCTGCTAAATGATAATCATTCAAGAAAAGGGCAGAGAATTTATTCAGTGGTGTTTTTCCTTGTTTCCACACCTTGGGACTTGTCGACTATGACTTGATTGGCCTTGAGGTAGACAAATGCATGTCCACAGTTTTGACAAGATAATACTTGCCTTTGTGGCATTATGCAAGGAATGGTAAGGATCATTTTTGGATCATGGGAATATTTTCCAAGATTGTCTCAAAGTTTATAACATATGCATTGGGACTCCCATGATAGAATTAACTGACTTGCGTCTTTATTTAAAGCCAAAAGGAACGGTAGAAAAAAAATGGAAAATGATTTGATTTTTGGGGTTCCCTATCAATGTGGTAGCAAAAAAAAAGAGGCACATATTAGGTGTCTATTTAAGGTAGAGAAGAGTGAAACATTGAAGGAAATTTTGTAGATAGTGGGGGAGAATGCATCAGTAGCAAGCCATATCCATGATGGCAAGGTCTATGAGGAGGTGTTGATAAATACTGTGCAAGTAATGGGAGTGAAGACATGGGGGTCGATAGTTGCCAATAATCTGGTTGCAAAAGGGAACAAAGTAGTTGTGCTCAAATGGACCCCCTTTATCAACAAGAAGCCAATGGGACTCATTGCTGGCATTTTTTATGCAACGACAGTCAACAAGGTTTCATCTCAGGCGTTGATTCTGTTCACAAAGGGGTTGCTCAACAAGAACCTCCAAACCTTTAGTTTTTATGTAATAATGGTGACTTGTTCTCAGTTGCCAGGTTGAAAGAATTACTGCCTTCTTGGAGGGCATGATGTATATTATGCAACTAAGAGGCCAATATGGTTATGGGTTCATATGTTATGTAATCTCTTTTTTTTCAAGTTTTAATAGAAAGGGAGATGTCCCCAGAAAAGACTTGCCAAGGGAAAAAAAATATAATATAATATATTATATTAATATTAATATTATATTATATTATATTAATAGTGTAGACACTGAAAAATGTCCTAATTGATGTCATGCATTTAAAACAAATCTATTAACATCATTTCTTCTTTAACCTATCCTCTTTTCGCTTGATTAATTTAATTAGCCTAGCTAATTAATTAATTACATCATTTTCATCTATTGGCCTAATTAATTTAATCGGGTTAATTCATTTCTTTTTGCACTAACACTTCATCCTATTGAATTAAATAAATGAAAATATTTAATTTAATTCCCTAAGTCATCTTATTTAATTAAATAACTCTAAGTTATTTAATTAAATATCATCCCCTCTCCTCTCCCCCATTTATAAAATCATCTAATCTAATAAATATCACCTTAAGTCTTCTAATCCCCTAATTGCATAAATTAAGTCTTGTTTAATTAGCAATTAAACTAATTTTCTTTTAATCAAAGGGAATGTACCCATAGAATATTTTTTGTCCATTTTTGCACAATTAAAACTTTGTTTTAATCTATAAATTACCTTTTTCCTCACCCAATGGAATATTCTAAGGAATATTCCCTCTCCTCCAATCATCTCACTTAGCTTCTTTTGAAAGTTAACGCTTTACCTTTTGAGCAAGTTACTTTTGACCTCTGTGAGCAAGTCAAAAATGTGTTTGTTTGAGGTAAGTGTGAGCCCTTATTAAATCTCATCATGCATTCTCATCCATTGATGAGAACCCATGATCCATGCCTCTTATCCCCTTCATCTTGAACCATTGATTAAGATTCATAAATACAATTAAAATTGTTTTACTTACACCATATTTATTCTTTGAGAATGTGGAATCCATAGCAATAATTGCATTATGTGAATGTTTCACCATCATTTCTTGCATCCATGGAGTTTGGATGCCTACCATAAATGGAATATTTTCCACATTGTTTGGTCTTTTATAATAATAAAAAGTTGTCTTTCTCCTCTATATGCCACATGCTTACACTTTTTGCATCATCTTCATTCTTTTGGGGTCGAAGTGATCATACTCTATTCCATGCATTCAAAACATCTTTTCTTAACAAATACGTGTCCCTCTTATTCATCAACTAAGTCAAACTAGGGTCTAAATAGTGTTGTTCACATATTGCATGTTAATTCCCACCCCCATTAGCAATAAGGATTCAATATACGATTTGCATTCATTTGACAACCTTGGTGCAACACTACTCCTTGGATCACCAGAAGGGTCATCTTTTCCATGAAAAAATTCACCTTTAGCATCACAATGACTGAAATCATTATATGTAATAACTGCAACATCTGGTCTACCATGCATAACCTTAAGAAGAAAGTGGGTTCAACAACCCCTTTTTTGGATAAACCTTCGTTTCCTTTTCTTGTTTTCAAAGTTATTCTCAAAGTTGTTCTCAGAGTTATTTCTTTTGTCCTTAGGGCCAAAAACACACCAATAATTGTTTTCACATGTACAATATATATATATATAGATATATTAATTAATATAAAAAATAGAAAATATAAGTTTTGACATGCTTCATTATTATATTAAATATAAGCAAACCTTGAGTACATCTTCATTTCCTAGTCATTAGGTTGTATCAAGTTGGTCTTTCTATTCAATTTGATTACAAATATCATCTTTGTACTATCCAATAAACCTTCTCCTTTAACAGACTAAGGGAGTCTTTCAAGAGGGATTGCAACGCATATGTCTATCTCACTATTGTCACCTCCAATATGTGTCCATTCAAGGTCAACACTTGAGAAATGATTTCCTTGGTTGGGAATGTCTTGCACATCTAGAAAAATAAGTGATTCCCATTTATTCGGCCTACCCATTTTGAATAATATTAAGATGGTTACTAGACCTCTATCTTGTTCAAATATGTATTTAAAAAATTAAATCTTCTACCATAAATTCAAGAATATAAACAAACATGGGAATTATTATCATCCTAAAATTTAATTGAACCCCAATGAATTTATAAATAAAATCATTTCTCTAAAAATGACTTTTACCACAAAGTCAATTTACAAATAAGATTATATGGGACAATGTTCTGATTTGGAATGATGTTTAGATTTTGTATTATAGGTTGGCATGATTTAAACTACACGATTTGTTTCCACAACATAATTTTTGCATTGACAAGGTGTCTTAATAATATACCTACTTATACCCTTAACAATGGCATCAATGATCCAAACCAAACATACAATTATTTTATATGATGACTTCAATTCCATTGACACAACACATTATTACTTGGATAAATTTGTGAAATTTATTTATACACTTACACTCATAAGCCTAGGATTGTAAAGGAAGCTATTGGTATTAATGATGTAGATTCTTGGAAAGAGGCTATGGATGAAGAATTGACAACATTAATAAAAAAAGTAACACATGGGAGATTTATTATATTTTCCAAATGGACATAAAATTGTTGGATATGAACATATGTTCAAGAATAGTAAAATATAATAAAATAAATGAGGCTATTGGTAAAGGAAGCTGGTGATATTGATAGTAAAGATCCATTAGTGATAGGAAAAGGTGTCTCGACTTTACATTCCTAATGCTCATTTTAATATATTTTCTATCCACTTGCTATTTCATATTCTAGTGAATTTTGTTCTTGTGGGAGAGTTCACGTCCAATGTGGAGGATCCTAATTTAAGTGTTTTTTTGGCCTCACCAATGGGATAGATAAGGATTTTATAATAAACTATGCTCTCATTTGTACACAATAGTGCATAAATATGAAAAGGAAGGGTAAGGTTTGTATGAAAATTTTCTTTCAATATGTGTTTGTAAATAATTAATAAAAAAGCCTTGAACCTCATCTTATTTTAATGTGAAACTCATATTAGTAAATCAAAACTTGAAATCTTAACATATAATCATGAACTAGTTAGTATTTTTCTTTCTTGCATTGCATAATTTTAGAAACATTTGTCATGGATTCAATGCCATAATGAGAATGTTCGATATAATAATAGAATGAGGTAATAAATAATCATGTGAATGCTTGGTCATTCAAGCTTGTTGAAAATAATCTACAAATAACTTGTCCTTATGAAAATAAGTAGCATGAAGTTCACAAGGATTATAATTCTATTAATGGATTAGATCTACCATTGTACTTATAAACATGGTTCTAGAAATCTACTTGGTGAGGGAAAGGGCGAAATACCATATTTTGAAGGATTATGTAATATTCCATTACTATAATCTCCTTTTAAACATTTTCTCATAATGATAAATATACCATCTAGATTTTTGAACATACTCACGGTGGAGTACCAATAATGTGAAATATCATGCTCAACATGTGCAATAGCTTGATGTGTAGATAAATCACTAGTACTAGTAGGGGAGGATTTAAGAGATAAATCACTAAATAGTTGCACACAAGCTAAATAAATAATCTAAGAGATCTTTACATAGTTCTCTTACTCAATGAATGTATACTCCATGTGTTTTCTCAATATGATATGTAAGAGAAGGTACTCCACAATTACACAAATATATATCATATAAAGGCATAAAAGGATTTGAAGGAGAAATCATTGTTATAAAAAAGGAATATAACATCATGATATGCATGGAAATATTTATGAGACTCCCAAGGAAAGGACACCGAAATGTGAAGAACTAGAACTATGTGTAACATTTTTATAAGAGTCATGAGCATTATCATTAAAAAATAAAGAATTGTCACCATGATAGTCACTTAATATATCATCAATATAGCATGAGCAACATGAATGACAAGAAAGAATACCAATCTTGTATGAAGGTAAAACATGTGTATTAGAGAAAGAGAGACACATGTAGGAAAACCAATAGAGGTAAAAGGAAATTTTTTTTGAGATGTACAAAATATATGCTTACTAGAAAATATCACCACATGAAGGAATATCCCTAGATATATTATGGGAGATGAGATGCACATAATATATGCTTACTAGGAAACATCGTCGTATGAAGGAATATACCTATATGTATTATGGGAGATTAGGACTCAAGTATCGCCATCTTTTATCTCATGAGATGAAGAATCATGACGAGTCATGGAGGCAAATAAAGTAAAATCCTCTAATATAGATGGGAAGGCATGCATAAGTCTAAAAAGGATGGAACATTTGTCAAATACTCTAAATCTTATGCATGAAACATGTAGGATCATTTATGTCATAAAATAAGGAAAAGTAATTAAGGATAAAAGGACGAGAATCAAGAAAGAATGAAAATAGCTCATAATCCATGATGTATGCATGAGGGAAATCCCAAAATAAAAATTTGTAAGGATCCATGGTAAACGATATAATAATGAAACTCAATCAATCAAAAGATGGGATGGTGGTGATGGGATATATATAAAATAATGAAACCCAATACTCTAATAAAATCTGGAATAAATGACATAGTAATAAAAATATCAAATCTAAAAATTATAGATATAAGAAAAGTCAAAACCTCAAGGTAAAATTTTAGAAGGTTTTCAGTGTTGGGTTCATTTAAATTAGAGGAAATACAATTCATCTTTGTATGAAAAATTAGGTTTAAGGAACATAACAAGAAATAAAATTGAATTAATATGATTTCAAGTTACAATAGGTCATATCATAGAAATTAAAAGAAATAAAGGTACAAGTTGATTTTAGAATTCAAAAGTTAGCTATCTACTACTTTGATCATAACTTTTGAACTAACTCAAAATCACTTATTCTTAATCATGTAAGAAATAAAATAAAAATATATATTAGATCATTCTTAAACTTAATTAGATCAAATTCACAAATTATAAAAATAATCTAGATTGTATTAAAAATTCATTAATTTGAACCTTATACACAAATCTAAATTTGTAGTTATGAATATTCTATGCATATAACTCCACAGAAAAATTATATGCCTATAACTCTAAGTAGAATATACGAAAACATATCTGACTGCCCTATTTTATCATCTTACGATAAGTAAGCTTTCCTTAAATTATTTGAACCTCAACTACTATATTATAAGCTCTATATGGTGGCACTTCCCTAGGGTTAAAAATGGGATTTTAAAATGATACAATTATCTCTTAGGAAAAATGTGGATAGGCCAATATGATAAACAAATAAAAAGAATGCACATTTAGTAAAAAATTACCCAAACTAATGTGAGGAGCAGAGATTTAAAATAAAAAAATTAGATAAAATATCATTGGATACCACTTAGGAGAATTTTGAGCTTACAAGCATAGGGACAAAAATACTATTCTATGTCTAGAAGTTGTCATAGGATCACACTCCACGAGGGTTTTGTATTTATCCCTGCAACCTTGACATAGAAGTACTATTTTCCTACCTATCATTGGACCCTACCCACCACTAGTAAATTTCTCTATCCTCAAACACTGTTTTCAAGGCTTAATTTACGCTCTTAGAAGATGCAAATCTACCTGCTAATTTGTCCCATTTTAGGTTACACATGACAAATGCAAGTTGACTTCCATCTGGGGTACATATAAATCTAACAAGTAGATATAATTTTACTTAGAGACAAAAGTAATGTGAATAATTGATAGTACTAAAGTGGGTTATTTTATTGATACATATTTAATGTAATTAATGACAAGTTTATATAATTATTTCACCATCTTAATAGGAATCTTTCTAAAGTTTATTTGAATTAATTTTGTCTTGCACGTCCAAGACATTCTTTGTTAGTGGAAATGGAGCAGATCACAATCCACATAAGCAAATTAATATCATTCTAGTTGGTTTCAAATATGATGTTTGGATAGAGAGTGTTATTATCCAAGCTATGATAGTATTGGAAAATGCGTATGACTTAGTGATTAGTGGTGAGTTAGGAAAAGGTTGTCTTCTAAAGAAGATCAACAGTGAGCTAGATAGGGTAGCAACAGTTTTCCATTCTTAAATTGATTTTGATTTAGTTGCTATCATTATTATCTTACTATTCAACATTGGAATATGTAATGAGCTGAATTTATGTGGAAATGGTACCACATTGAGGAAAGGATGATTAACGGCTTTAAGGAAGAAAAGTATAATGGTAACTTGATGTATTTGAATCCTCTGTTTGTGATCAAAGGTTTGCAGATTACTTCTGTTGGTTTAGAATTCTTTTCCAATTCTAATTGAGGTTTACAGATTACTTTGAGTTTGAAGGTTTTGTATTTAATTTCAATTTTGTGGTCATTTCTAAAAATCATTATATATTGTTGGCTTGGTTGTATCTCATATTATTCCCAACCGTACCTATGGTTGCAGCTATATTAATTTGGTGATTTTAGTGATTATAATTGTTAGTCTGGACAAGGCCGTCATAGATGCCCTGCCTCTGTTTGTTTATAGATTGCAAAGTGCCTATGAAGGTCTGGATTATGTTGTTTGTTTGTGTGGGTTTGAGGAGAATGACAAGGGTAGGCTTCTTCCCAATTGTAAGCACACTTTCCATGTTGACTACATTGAAATGTGGTTTATTTCCCATTTTACTTGTCCTTTGTGTAGGACTAGGGTCTAGCCAAAACAAGAGACACATGCATACTTCACATGAGCTGGGACAAAAGATAAAAAAATCTATCTAAATTCAAACTTAAGTGTATTATGAATCAGATAATTATGTAGGATAATGACTAGTTAGGGAGTAAAAAAAATCACAATAACAAGTAGGCATATCCTTTTTATGTTTTTAGGTATTAGAAAACTAATCAATTGAATATTATCTACAAAAGCATAAGAAAAAAATTACTTTTTCAACCTCACTAAAGTTAAAATAAGCTAACTTGTAGCTATATGTATGATAAAAACCCCTCTAGACGATTATAATGTTTGATTAAGGGAACCCCTATAAATTATAGATAGTTTAATAATATTAAAAATCTCACCATATAATAAAAATAAATGCTATCAATTTTTATAAATAGAAAAGTACTCATAAGCTTTGGTTAGAAGGATCCCTATAAACCATGGATAGTTTGTTAGTGTTATAAATTCCTTCTATATATAAAAATAATATTGCTAATATTTTTTCAAGATTATTAAAATGTGCACATAATGTTCAATTAGAAGGATCCCTATAAACCATAAATAATTTATTGATAATTTTTCCTATATAATGAAGAACAACAATAGCATAATTTTTTAATTTATTTTATAATTTATCTAAATAACTATAAAATTTATAAAAAAATATTATTAGATATAACTATAATATTTTCTCTTTCAAAAATACCTTTGTTTTCTTAAAAGAATTTGTATTATATTATTAAAAATCATTTAAAATTTACTTAACAATCTCTCTATATAGAGTAAGTCAAATATTTTAACTTAATTCTCATTTATCACAATACAAGCATCAAGCTTTTCTTTAACAAAGATTGATTACCACTTAAAATATTTACCATGATTCAGTGAAGTCAAACTTACAACTTGTGCCATATCTTACAACTGGTCAACTTTACACATAAGTCTATACTAGCGATCGCACATGTGTGTGCAATGGGTACACCGAAGAGCTCTAATTTGAAAAGAGCAAAGGAAATAGAAATTGGAGGGAAAAAATGTTTTATGTGGGTGTTTTCTATCATAGAGTATTTTTTCTAAAAATATATATAAATTTTGAAGGATTCTTTAGTTGTCTTCTAATGTTTCTACCTATTTAGTTGAATCATAATTTGTTGTGTTTCAAATTTATATAAAAAAAGATTGTTTAGTTGATTGTTTTGTGAAAGAGATCTTTAAATATTAGTGATATTTATTATAATTAAGTTAATTTTAAAAGTAAATGATGTAAATATAATTATATTTTCATTTCAAATGTTTACCTTTAGTAACAAGTGTCACATAGTAGTATAGTACTTGCTTAAAGATATTGTTAACAATAAAATTTATTTTGTCTTCCTTCTTTTCTCTCTTTATCTCTATATTTGTTTTCCTCCTTAAGTGTGCAATGGGTGCACTTGTGATGTATTAAAGGTAAATTATGGCATCCTTAATCAAATGACATGCCATCCTGAGCATAACTCCCTAGGGACACATTCTATTCTTCAATTTTTTTTGCATGAAATGACTAATCAAAAGTTAGTCTATCTCCCTCTCTTTTGCTTGCTTGCTAAGTTTTAATTTATATTTTAAGTTTGAAAATTGTTTTATTATATATATTAAGATAAAAAAATTAAAATATGATTAGTCTATAATAATTAAAGTTTAAATAATAAGAAAAATAATTATAAACTAAAGTAATTATAATACGCTTAATTATTATTTGTAATTTCATAAAAAAGATAAATAATTAAAATAAATTTCAAACTTCAATCTAAATTAAAAAGTAAAATAGAATAAAGTAAATGCAAAGTCAAAATATATCAAAATTCAAAAAAAAAGAAAATAAAAGAAAATAATAATAATAATAATAATAATAATAATAATAATAATAATAGATAATAGATAATAAATTATTAGTTAATATATAATTAAATAAAAAAATAAAACTAATTTTTTTAATTTATTAGAAATGAAATATTACTAAAATATTTACCTAAAAAATATAATTAAGAAATTACAAACAATATTAAAATTAATTGAAAGATAAACTCAATGTATAGATAAGTATAGTTAAATTATTAAATAAAATAAATTAAAAAAATTAAAATCTTAATTCAAATAGAATAGTAAAAATAAAAATAAACAATATTAAATTGCTAAAATCACAAGTAAAATATTATTAAAGTTTTTTTTTAAATAATCAATATTTTAAAAAAAATGTAAATATGATCATTAATGATAAAGGTTTTTTAAAATATAATATAATGATGATGTTTAATGTTGTTCAAATTAGTATAAAATTTTAAATTATAGATATGAGATTTTTACATATTAAAAAATATTTTTTAAATCAAATATCAAATTTTAAAATTCATAAAAAAAAAGTTATTCAATATTTTTCTTTCAAATGTAAATTATTTTATATAAATCAAATTTTTGTCTTTAAAATTAATTAATCAAATTTTGTCTATAATGTGTAAAAAAATTAATTTATTAAAAAATATATTCTATAAAATAACAAACAAATTACACATGAAAATAAATATATTTAATTATTTTTTAAATCAAAGATTAATGAAACTTTTTTAATAAAATTATTTAATATTGTTTCTTCATTATTTTATATAAATTAAAATTTTATCTTTAAAATTAATTTTAAAATATTATTATATAAAAAAATATTTTATAACAAAAAAATATAATATAAAATAATAAACAAAATATAAATGAAAATAAATATAATTTAAAATTGATTTTAATCTATCACTAAACACATAGAATAATCATAATAAAATCAAATTAAAAGAAAATAAAACATGTACAAAGGCAAACCATTCATATTGCAGTCAGTTACCGTACTCTGAGCAAGGCGGAGGGCAAAAATATGCTTACGAGGATGGACGAATCAAAAGATCTCTCTCCGCGGGTGCTTCAATCTATTCACAATAAAGTTATTTTGGTAAAAATAACGTCAACTGAAAAATTTCGGCAAAAATAAAACAGAGCTGAAAAGTGGTGAACGAAAACCAGTAAAGCATAATTGCCGTAATATATTCTACAGCTAATTTTATTACGGCGAACTTCACCTTTTCAACAGTAAACTCCAGAAAATCGAACATGAACTGGGCATTTGTAAATCTCTACGAATTCATGATTAAACTGCTACACCACAGTGTAATTGAGTAACTGCAGTGTAGGCAAAATTGATGGTTAAACAATCTACGATTGTCATTTACTACACTGTCAACCAGGCCTCTCCGTGTTTATAGACCGTTGATTCACAAATTAAGTTTGAAAAGTTCAAATAGGGACACGCCTTCAGCGTAATTATTACAATATATAGATTCTTTTTACTAAAATTTATAGTTAAAGAATTTATAATTAATATGATATTGTTATATTTGATTAAGAAGAATTATCCATAATAAAAAATATAATATGTTATTTATAATTGTTAAAATTTATTCAATCAATATATTGTAATTTTAATTTTGAATATATATATATAACTTTTAAATATTAGTGTGCATTGATTTCAATATATTATCTATTTTTAGAGTGGATTTAATAATAAACAATTACTACTTTGATTCTAATATACTAACTATTTAGAAAATGCACTTCTACATTCACATCTAAATTGATAATTTAATTGCACCCATAAAAAAGAGTGATCATCAAATTAAAGATATATAATTTTTATTAGCTACTATTAAAATTTCATTAAATTAGTTGTATTGTTAAATTCATTTTGTATGTATATACAATCAAATATTATAACAATAATTATTTTTTATTAATTTTCCTTGTTTGATTTGAACAATATTTCACAATTGTGTGTGTGATCTTCAACTTTATTCAATATAAAAAACAAACTATAACATTTATCTCATCTAAATTCTTAATTTTTATAGAGAAAATTTAATAAACTAAAAAAGACTCCGACTAAAAAGATGGGAACACTATTAAAAAGAGGATGTGCATGCCCTGTAATAGAGGAATTGCTTACCCACTAGCCATATTGCATTTCATAGGTATCATTTTTAGGGTAATGAAATCATAAAAAGTGTATTTGCTCCATTATTTTACCCTTGTGAAATCATATGCAATGGGTTTCAAATAATAGAAATAAATGATGTAAAATCTCTTACAATATTGAAATCATATGTAATGGGTTTGAAATAGGAAAAATAAAAGATTAAAAACAATATTAAAAGGAACCTGGTTGTTCATTAACGACAGAAATAAAAGCATAGATTGGTCGCTCCTGCAGAAATATGAAAAATCCACTTGTGTATGGAAGCAGAAATGAAACCAAAGGACCCAAACGCAGAGTGGAGCGGAAAATTTAGGCATAAATGGAATTTAGGCGGGACAACAAGTTAAGTTTAAGCGGCAATGTTCATAGTAGCTGGCGAATAAATGCTATCAAGTTAAGTTTAGACTATTAAATCTCCCTGATGGTTGGGATAAGTTTTAGCGCATCCAACATTAATATCTTACTTGCTATTTTCTATCAGCGGACTTGGATGCTACGGATAGCAGATTGGTGGGTACGGGCTAATAACAAAATAGTTAGTGGTAGGTCGGTCAGGCATGGTAGGGCATGGGGTGCCCATCGACGCATTGGTGCAAATTGTGGCCTCCATAGCCAATGCCTAGAGTTAATGGCAGTAATGATTTAATGATGAACAGACTTACTCTGTGATTGGGAAGCTAAGCCGATTGGAGGAGCTGGACCTTTCTACCAACTAATTATATGGCCATGTTCCTCTTGAATTGGGAAATTGCACCCGCCTTTAGCGTCTCAATCTCTCCATAACTTTTTCAATGGTGTCATGCCATCAACAATGGTTAACTGCAGCCTACTTGCTTTTCTTGGCCTCAGTTCAAATAGTATCTTTGGTTTCATTCTGGAAAAGCTGGGGGGGTTGTAAAATTTGTCCAAGCTTCATTTATATGGTAAAAATCTCTCTGGAGCAATGCCTACATCTCTCGGTAAGCTTGCAAATCTTCAAGTATTAATGTTGAGAATGTGAAGCCTAATGTCACAGGACCTTTTACCTTCTTTCGTCTCTTTATTTGATGGATGTCTCTTCATATCTGAAGAGAAAAATAATCGTATATGTATATATGAGTGCAGACCATGTATGTAAGTGATTATAGATAATAGATGTTCTCTACTTTCCTGTGGATGTAGCCTTAAATGGTGAACCACATAATCATTGTGTTATATCCTTATTTTCTATCTGTCTTCTTTTTCATTTTGCTATTTCATTATGTTTTATTTGCTCATTTAATACTCAACAATTGGTATCAGAGCTTGGTTAAAGCCAAGGATAAAATATGGAAGATAGTGTTCTTATTTTTACTACAACAAATGATTGGGCACTCAATACGAGAGCATCATTTCATGTTACTTCATGTAGGGAGTTTTTTGAAATTTTTCAAAGCGAAAATTTTGGTAAGGCATTTCTTGCAGGAAATAAATCTCTTGATATTGTTGGCATAGGAGAAGTTTTGTTGAAGCTAACAAATGGAAATAGTTGGTTGTTACAAGATGTTAGGTATGTCCCTCAACTGAAACATAACTCAATTTCAATTGGGCAATTGAGTTCTCAAGGATGTGGGGTCACTTTTGGAACTAATAGATGGAAGGTGACCAAAGGAGTCTCAGTGATTGTAGAAGGCAATAAATTAGACACTTTATATGTGTTAGAGAGTCATAATGAAATGGGAGTTACAGTGACAATTGTAGACAGTGACACGAAGCTAGATGAAATTGTGCCAATGGAAGTATATTAATCTCCTATCTATTTGGCTATGGATCTCGCCACTAAAGTTCTTATGAGTGATGTTGATCCTGATTCCCCAAGCACTGCTTAGGCGAGGTATGTGTGGGAAAGGGCTCCACAGAATTTGGGAGGCGAGGATTTTGACTTGCTAGAAGACTTTAGAAAGGCTGAGAGAGCAATGAAGGCTAAGAATAAGGCCTTTGAATCTCTTATATTAGCAAACAATGAGCTAGAGGATACAAAAATGTGTTTGGAAAAGACCAAGGCAGATTTTGCATCTTTAAGTAAAACAATGGAAATCTTGTTTATGTCGCAACATGCTAAAGTTGCAAAGCAAGCTCTATGGGAGACCCTACAAAGGTTGAAGGAAACAAAGGAGGTTTTAGCATTTTCTAGAAACATTTCAATGCATCCTGAAACTTGGCCGTATTTTCCTCTTTTTAACGATGAAGATGATCTTGACGATATCGACATGTCTAATATTTAGTGAGAACATGACTCGGCTATTGAACACTTAATCCCATGACTGGCTGCTCTCAAAATTGAACTTTGTCCTGGCTATATGAGTGAAGGAACTTCTTTTGGAAGATATTTTTTGTCCTATTACATTCTCGACTTAATAAGAAAAATGCACTTATGTTGTCTACCCTTAGATAGTGGAGGCAAGGAGAATGCTTATGCAAGAATTGCAAAATAGGACTAAAGGCCAACATGGACAACATCATCAGTGCAACAAGATGAAAAGTCTTGGAGGGAGACAGTCGTCCATGGGAACAAGCTACATACTGTTGAAGGTCGATTCTTCTCATGGTGGCAAGGAGAATTGAGCGAGGAAGCACGTGCCCAGAGTTGTGTTTGATTTGGAGCCAGTTAGACCATTGACAAGGTTTGAACTGGGAGCTATCGATAGCTTTTTCATCCTGAGTAGTTGATCTCTCGAAAAGAAGACACTGCTAACAATTTTGCTCATGGTATTTATACTGTGGAAAAGGAAATTGGATTTCAAAAGGAGAAAGAGAGGGAGACACAACATATCAATGCACAAAGGGAATTGGCATCCAAAGAAATGGAAGAGATGAGACTCGAAAGGAACAAGCTAAGAAGGAAAGATAGGAGATCAACAAAAGTCGGAAGCATGCAGAATCACAATGGACTAATAAAGAAAGATATGGTAGAACTCTAACTCCAAAGAGACAAACTTAAAGAACAATGAGAATCTCTAAGCAAAGAAAGAGAAGAAGCTTTAAGATTATTTGAGTAGCTTCATAAATTGAAAACAAAGCTAAATATAAGCAAGGATGGTATGGATCGGATCGCAAATAATGGTGGAAATGAGTATGAGAAGGTGTTGGATTTGCTATTGATTGATGTTACTCCACTCAGCTTGGGGCTCAAAATGGTCGGCAGTGTGATGACCACGTTTATTCCTCATAACACCTTTGTTCCAAATCTAATAGAGTTGGCAATTGAGGAGCAATTGGGTGCTGGCAAGAAGTTGAGTCTAGTTTTTGGCCAAAAAGTGGAAGTGTTTTCCTTGATTTTTCAGAATTTGACACATTTGACCTTAAAATTTGAAGCACTTAGAGATGGAATCTTCAAAAAATTCACTATTCATAAAATATAGTACTCGGAGTCTAGTTTCCAAATATGTAATTTATTTCAATACCCAGATGGTACAAATTGAGTTTCAATAGGTGTTTCTAAAAACCACTGTTTAAAAGTCACTTTTTTTTACCATACCCTGCACATGTACGACATCCATATTTTAACCTAAATTATTGTATTTTTCTAAATCCTTTTGGGAAAATATTTGTGACTCACTAAAGCGCGTTTTTGATATTTTTTTGTAATTTTTTTTGTTAAATTTTTATTAGCCATATTTGTCGTTTTGAAAAATTGTTGTGTATGACACACATAAAATGACCTAAACTTATCAATTTTTGATTTTTTTTAAAATTGAAAAGAATTATATGAAGTACATTCTTGTGCAATCTATTCGTCAAAATGTTATGTTGATCAAAAGTTATTAAAATAGTTAAAAAACCCTGATATTTAAAGTTTATGGACCAATTTCATTAGAAATTAATTGAAAAATAGAAAAAATAATCCAATTGTAAAAAAAAAAATACATATTTGGAATATGCATTATCTCATCTAAAATGGGTTTTAATTTCGTCAAAAGATTCTACAAAAAAAGTCACCAGCCATATGTCCAAACTCAATATTTTTCTCTGACATTGTTAGGACCTTCAACCTGTAGGTCAAACCAGGTTGAAGGCCTAGGTTCAGATTCCTAATGCTTTTCTCAGACCAAAATACAAGCCAAAAACCCGACCACAAAGTAAATCCAATTTCATTTTTTTAGAAATGGGATTTCGTTTACAAAACAGGATCTCGTTTTGTAAATTAGGATCTTGTTTCTTAATATTAAATGCGGTGACCATTGATAGGGAAACGAGATCTTGCTTTATAAACAGGATCCCGTTCCTTTGTCAACGGTCCCCACATTTACTATTGGGGAACGAGATCTTGATTATAAAATGGGATTTTATTTTTAAACGTTTTATTTAAATTTACTGTGAAGTCTACAACTTCACATGTATGGCTGAGAGTAGTAAAATTGGGCTATTTTTCATCAACTATTGTCTTTATAGGTGGTGGACTTGCATTTTTGATTGATTTTTTCAAAGGAGGCATCATGTAAACCATTTTTGAAGTGGAATTGTGTTAGTTTTGTACTTGTTTGCAGGAACAAAAGGTCTTCAACTTGCAATATGGATTGAATTTTTCAAAGGAGGCACGAAGAAAACAATTTTTAAAGTGGAATTGTGCTAGTTTTCTACTTGTTTTGAGGAACACAAGAGAAATAATTTTGTCCTTATAGGTCTTCAACTTCCAATTTGGATTGATTTTTTTGAAAAATTTCACTATTGACATTCATTTGTGCTTGGGAATTTTATAATCATGGGTTCAAAAGCTCGTAATAAGAGGAGGAAGACATTGACTCCTCAAGAAGTTGAAGCAAATACAAAGAAGGAAAAACAAACACAAAGAGAAAGAAGAATGATAATGAAATCAATGAATGATGGTGGAGCTCATCCAATTCCACAACTATTGAAGATGAAAACATTGAGGAGACCATGGTTGTAAATGAAACTAATTTGCAAGAAGTCAATTTGGAGAAGAATATGATTATACAAGCAAGTCTTATTATGTCTTCAAATCCCTCTTTCAATGGTATGGATAATGTTTCAATATGCACAAATCTAGGTATGTCTTCAAATCCACATGTTAGTGAAATAGTAAATTCGTATGTAGAAATTTTACAAGATGTTGGACTTAACGATGTTGACAATGATAATATTCAGAGAGATGGAACTTTTATAGAATTTGTTGAAAATAAAAATGAGAATGATCCTTTTGTTGAAAATGAAAACAAAAACCATTTTATTGATGAAAATGAAAATGAAAACCAAAACCATTTTTTTGATGAAAATGAAGATGAAAATGTAAATCGTTTTGAAGTTGAAAATGAAAATGAAAATGAAAATGAAGATGGAAATCTAGAATGTGATGTTGAATTTAATGAAAATACTTTTTTAAAAATTGAAAGTGGTGTTTTCAATAATCTTTCTGGTCAAATTTCTTGGAGGAAAATAAGAACACATGCATATAGAATATACAAAAAATTCTTTTATCGTAAAAAAATTGTATTTCAATGTCAACTAATGATGCAATTGATGAGAATGCAAAAAATGGGGAAAATAATGAAAAGGTTAGGCTTTTTTGTTAAACCAAAACGAAAAGATCAATCATTAAAACATGTTATGTCCATTGTTGCTAGTTCCATTCAATCTATTGGGAAAAATAGTCGATCTAAAGATAAAAATGCAACTGTCGTGCCCAAAAATTTCACTTGAAAATGTAGCCAATTTTTTTTTTTTTTTAAATCAATCATTAGGTTATTTAACACTATAATTGTAATGCCCATTTTTAATGTAGCTAAATCACTCGACACAACTTACACATCACGCCATCTTAACATTACCTAGCTGCTAAATTTTATCACTATCTGATGACACTATATTGACTGAGACATAACTCATATGTTAATATATAACAAAAGGAAGCAATGTCGATATTTTTTGACTAAGAATCTTCCATAGTAAGTATGTTATTGATGATAATAATCTTTCTAACATGAATGGAATAAATACTAGTCAACATTCAGCCTAAAGTAATAATGTTAATGTTTCTTCCAATTGGGTTAGGTTATATTACTTTTTTCCTCCTTATTTTAAGTGATAATGATAATAGTATTAATATCATGAGGATTTAAGCTTTTCTATGATACTTGCTTTATTATTGAATTATTTTATTACTTAATAATGTTTAGTATGCTAAAAGTTTATAACATTATTTCATCCTTTACTCAATATTTTTGTTGAATGAATTAATCAAGGTTATATATGGAATAGTAGTGAACCACTAGTAATACCCCACAAATCACTTATTCATAATAATATCACTCATAGTGGCAATATTAAAACTAATCGTAAGATTTTAAAGATTCTATTTAATTTAATGTTACTATATATTATTATTGATGTGGATATTTCTCTTGATATTAATGATATTACTATATTCACTACTACGATTAATAATGTCCACATTGATCGTATTTATTTTCATCAACTTTTAATCATTGAATATAATCACAACTTATAGATGACATTTAGTATTAATGTCATGCTCACTAACACAATTACTTAAATTAACTTCAATTATGTCATCCCACAATACCGATATTCTTAATGCATCGATCCTTAATATTACCAATAAGATAATTGTCGATACTATTTATTTGTTTAAATATCATCTATTTAAATTCATTCATCCCTTAAATATATAATAATTTAAAATTATATAAAATCACTTTATAAAATAATTTGAAGTTATAATAATTATGATTTTCCTTTACTAGCGAATGACTCACTTCCTATATACTTTAATTTACTTTAAAAGAACCTAAAATAATAATAGAATATTCCCCTCTTTTTGTTTCATTTTAAAGGGAATGGTAGAGACACTTAATTGAATACTTAATCTTTAACTTTATGCATGCACTTAGTGTAAAGTAATAAGATCTTTGTGAAGGGAGTGGGGTATATTCTCCTTTCTTTTATTGGGGGATTATTCAAACGTAAGAAATGAGTAGAAGAATCATTTGAGGCTAGTGTGAATGGGTTAGCGTGGAGCCCTACAATGGAAATTTCCCATCCCCACTTCTATTATGTTAAACTTACCTTCGTGATTTTGTTGTTTCTTTTTTTTTTCTCATTTGACTTGCACATTAACCGTGACAAAATTCTATTTTGTCAAACTTACTTTCGTGATTTTGTTGTTTCTTTTTTTTTTCTCATTTGACTTGCACATTAAAGGTGTTAAAGATATTTTATTTAAAATTCTCCCCAAGCCACTATACTTATGCTTTTCTCCTTTGACAATCAAACAAGATTAAAATCAGTACTGAATATTGTTATAAGGATGAACATAAATCTGCCCGCTTACTACTAAAATGCTAGATAGCTAAGTTTAGGGCTGCAGTCAAAAGCAAGTTTTAAATTATGGAATCACGGTTTAAACTAAGAAAGGCTCCTTTCTGTGAGGATAATGCTGGAAATGCAATGCAAATGAATGATTGAACAGAAATTGGACTTATAACTTCGAATGTTTTAATTAAAGAGTTGGTTCTACGACACTACCAGTATTCACAATATAGTGGTGTGCATTGATTTTCCCACTTGTTTGACCTACCTGCAAGAAATTGAATAAATGGCGACCAACAGATGATGGGCCTTACTCTGTTTGTCAGGGAATTAATTGCTACCAGTCCAAGAGGCGACGAGGAATACTGCAGCTTACTTCTCCTCGAGTGTAGCTGTCCAAACAGGATTATGTGGTCTCATTCGCACTTTCTAATTAAGTGATTATTAAAAGTTAATGCAACTTCATTGATTTCAAATATGTACGTCTCACAGAGTCTTCCATTTATTGTCCATTCAACAATCTTCCGCCAAATCCATCTCTACCAAACCTCTGCAGAAATCTCAACAAATCTAATGCGTGTTCAGTTATGTACCTTCTCACTCAAATCCTATCTGGCACTGTCTATGCAGGCCACAATTTGCACCGGCCCATCCTATGTCTATGCCATGCTCCTGCATACTCCTCTGACCGTCCCGTGCATCAACCGGCTGTGTGCTGCAGGCAAGCCGTATTTGTCAGAATTTTTTGGTTTATAGTGCCCAATAAATATTTTTACTGCGTTTTTAAAATTTGCTATTTGCCCTTTTTTTTGCTGGTTTGCCCGTGACTATTGATTTCCGCTCCTCCAAACTCTTCCCGCTGGTATTGACCTTACACTCTACAATTTAGTGGCGCTGGCTATCCACCTCAGGAATGCACCCAACATGGATGCATGGGTATGGATGCTGCCTCTCTTGTTTTTATCGCTGTCAGGCTGGCCTCCCGTATTTAATAGTAATTGTGCATTGTACATGTTTCTGCCTCCCGTATTTAGTGGTAACTGTACATTATACGTGCATTTTATTAGTGGCAATCTACGCGCTATGCATACTTTCCCGTGGGTTATGTTTTTTTAAAATCTTTTTTATTTCTTTAAATTTCATTTTTAACATTTAGTTTGATTAATTAATAATTGAAAATTTAGTTTATGCTAATTTTTTTTATAATAGTTTTTTTTAATTATTGTTTTTAATAATGTTTTAGGTTTTATTTTGTATATAAAAAAAAAAAAAAATTAATATAGATTATAGAAATATCTTAATAGTTGTTTATTTTATTTATTACATTATGTAATTTACATAAATTTTAATCTTTTAAATTTTTTATTTTATTTTATCTAAAGACTATTTTTATTTATTTTTATTTTATTTTGTTATTTTATATTTTTTAAAGAATTATTTTTATTTATTTTATTTTGTTTTGTTTTAATTTTTAGGTAAATGTTGAAATTAAGATATCTTTTTTTGGAAAAAAAATATGTAAAGGAGATTTGATATTTTTCATTGTCTCTTACATAATTTTTTTTAAATGTGTATGAAAATTATTTATTTCTTTTTTAGAAACAATAAAATAAAATAAAATCACTATATTATAATTTTCATACCATTCAAAAAAATGATGTAGGAATATTTAATTGAATTTATCCTTCTTCTTTTTTTTGAAAAAAGGGGTAAAAACTTTATTGCAAATTAGAAACCAGCATTACATCCAAGCCAAGGGCACAAGTCCGAAAAGAACAAAAGCACCAACAGAACCAAAAACCAAATTAGTTCGCACCCCCACTGTCCTCAGCAAGAACCCTCTCCAAATCTAGCCTAAGCTCCTGAGGGATATGCGCCCACTCGTCAACCTTCCAGTCCTCCAGATGCTCTAAGGCCCACTTGGCTAGACAATCAGTAGTCCTATTCCATTCACGCGGAATATGGACAAAAGACACTATTTCCATAAGATTATCAATCTACAAAATCTATTGTACCATCATTGCCAGCTACCAGTTCACACCCAACGTCCTCCCTTGATTGAGAAGATTAATCAGAACCTAAGAATCAGATTCACAAATAACCCTACGCCACCCCCTCTCATAGGCCCTCTCCAAGGCAAGAAGAATCGCCCATCCTTCCATAAAGTTGATAGTCTGTGTCCCCTTATGTATGGAAAAGAGGAAAACCATAGAACCAAAAGAGTCCCTGCCCACCCCACCAACTCCAGCTGGACCAGGATTACCCTTGGAAGAACCATCAGTATTAACCTTCAAGGTACCCGCAGGGGGAGGCTGCCAATTCCCCAAAATCCAGCCTAAGCTCCTGAGGGATTTGCGCCCACTCGTCAACCTTCCAATCCTCCAAATGCTCTGAGGCCCACTTGGCTAGACAATCAGCAGTCCTATTCCATTCACACGAAATATGGACAAAAGACACTCTTTCCATAAGATTATCAATCTGCAAAATCTATTGTACCATCACTGCCAGCTACCAGTTCACACCCAATATCCTCCCTTGATTGAGAAGATTAATCAGAACCTGAGAATTAGATTCACAAATAACCCTACGCCACCCCCTCTCATAGGCCCTCTCCAAGGCAAGAAGAATTGCCCATCCTTCCATAAGGTTGATAGTTTGTGTCCCCTTATGTATGGAAAAGAGGAAAACCACAGAACCAGAAGAGTCCCTACCCACCCCGCCAACTCTAGCTGGACAAGGATTACCCCTGGAAGAACCATCAATATTAACCTTCAAGGTACCCACAGGGGGAGGCTGCCAATTCCCCAGTTGTTGGACTCGTTGCCCCACCCGCCTACCTTGAATTTATCCTTTTATTTTATAAATGTAATTATAATAGTTTTATATTACTATTAATATAATTAATATTTAATATATTACTATTATCAATAAAAATACAATTTATTATACAAATACATAAATTTTAATCTTTTAAATTATTTTATTTTATTTAAAGAGTTATTTTTATTTATTTAAATTATTAGAGTATTATTTCAACAAGAGGTTATTCAACATTAGAGTACTTAAACTAATTCTCACATTATACTACTAGACAAATTATTACGTATAATTTCATAATTTTAGAAATGTATCATGCAATAATTATAAATTAGAATTATACTAGATTATGGATTTAAAGAACTATTTTTATTTATTTAAAAGGTGATGTAAGAAAATATTAGAAATGAAAGATATATTTGTTCTCTAATGTAGGTATATGTATAATGCTTTAGATTATAAAGGTATATGTATAATAGAATGAAGGTACTATCTATGCTTAATGTGAAATAAATATAATAGATATTTAAAATGATACATATATCTCTATAATCTATTTCTAGATAAATAGGATATCTTAGTTGTAACATTTATCTTAGAACTAGAATAGATGCATCGGACATCTATGTATCATCCATAAATAATACATATAATAATTATTATCTAAGAACTAATTTTAGATAAAATACATAATATATTTTTATATAATACAAATTAAATTAATATATAAATATAATGCAATATATAATTACTATATCATGTATTATTATGTATTGCATTATATTAATATATTAATTTAATTTGTATTATATAAAAAATATATTGTAATACCCCTCCGTTTTGGACGTTCTTGTTATCCAAGTAAGTTGTTGTTGGGTGGTCATGTTGTTTCAACTATTAAAAGTGTTATTGAGTAAGTGTGATTATTTAATTTTGGGATGTTTTGAGTTTGTCGCTATATTGTTTTCAGAATTATGTGATTTAGTAATATCGTCTAGCATTGATTTAATTAATTAAATAAAAAAAATTGAAGAAAAATTTAATTTATTTAGGAAGTAAAACATTAACTAAATGAACTAAGTTATGAAATGGTAATTTGGATATTTGGCAGTTTCATTATGCCGTTTGTTGTTGGAGTAGGTGATAACACTAGTATTTTGATTAACCTTGTTTAACCAAGTTAATTGTAATCCTAAACTTATTCATAACTTCAACCCTAATCCTAATTCTAACCCTAACCCTAACCCTATCCCTATCCCTAATTTTAACCCCAACCCTAATCTCTAACACTAAATATAACCCTAATCCTTACCCTCACCCTATTTCTAAGCCTAACCCATTTTATACATGCTAACTCCAACCCTAACCCTACTGCTAATCTTAAACATAATCCTAAACCGAACCCTAACCCTATCACTCATCCCAAACACATTTTTAAACTTAACCGTTTTTATATATGCTAACCGCAACCCTAACCCTAATACTAACTCCAACCCCGATCCCACTTATATCTCTAAACCTAACCCTAACCCTATTCCCAATAATAAAATTAATCCCAACCCTAATAAAAGTTTGAACCTAAACATGTTTGACCCTTAACTATAACTTACATTAAATTTTTATATTAAATATACTAAAATATATAAAAAAGGGTTAAGTTTAAAAATGTGTTTGGGATGAGTGATAGGGTTACGATTAGGTTTAGGATTATGTTTAAGATGAGCAGTAGGGTTAGGGTTGGAGTTAGCATGTATAAAATGGGTTAGGCTTAGAAATAGGGTGAAGGTAAGGATTAGGGTTATATTTAGTGTTAGAGATTAGGGTTGGGGTTAAAATTAGGGATAGGGATAGGGATAGGGATAGGGATAGGGTTAGGGTTAGGATTAGGGTTAGGATTAGGATTAGGGTTGAAGTTATGAATAAGTTTATGATTCTAATTAGGGATAAGAATAGGGTTAGGGTTAGAGATAAAACTAGGATTAGGGTTAGGATAGTGTTAGTAGTAAGATTAGGGTTAGGGTTAGGGTTAGAGATAAAATTAGGATTAGGGTTAGGTTAGAGTTAGAAGTAAGATTAGGGTTAGGATTAGGGTTAGGGTTGTAATTAGAATTAGTGTTAGTTATAGAATTAGGGTGGGTTAATGGATAAGAATTTAATTATATATATGAGGATTTCAATGGATAATATTAAAATCATTTTAAGGTTGAAACCAATTAGTATTTTAATATATTTAATGTATATTATAATTACGCTATCCTTAGTATAATATAAATTTTTAAACTATAAAAAGAAATTATAAATAGCATAATTATACTAATTATATTAAATATAGTTTTAATAATTTTATATATGTATTTAATAGTTTTGTTAAAAAATATAATATATAATAATAATTAGTAGAATTATACTATTTATAATTTATTTTTTATTATATAAAATATACATTATATATTAAAATACTAATTGGTTTCAACCTTAAAGTGATTTTAATATCCTAATATATATAATTATATTCTTATCCATTAATTTTGGTTTATCATAATTAAGTATATATTAACATAATTAATATATAATGTATATTTTATATAATAAAAAAATTTATAAATAATATAATTATACTAATTATTATTATGTATTATATTTTTTAACAAAACTATTAAATACATATATAGGATTATTATTACTATTATATTTAATAGTTTTGTTAAAAATATAATATATAAAATATACATTATATATTAATTATGCTAATATATACTTAATATATTAATTATTTTCATTTTATTAAACATACTTTAAAACCTTAGTATAAACCTAATTTTTAGGCTGTAGCTCGCTAAATTGTAAAGTGTAAGGTCAATACTAGCAGGAAGAGTTTGGAGGAGCGGAAACCAATAGACGTGGTACGGCCTTCCTGCAGCACACGGTTGATTGGTGCACAAACTATGAGAGGAGTATGTAGAGCATGGCATAGATATTAGATGGGCCAGTGCAAATTGTGGCCTGTATAGATAGTGCCATTAATTAGTACACACTGCCTTTGTGTCCATCCATCTTAAGCTTGTCTAGGCTTTTGGCATGAATAGATAAATTACAAATCTGATATTTTATTGTTGATAAGAATTCGTCAATTATGATTCCTTTTTTTTCTTTTTTCCCTTGGATATCAAATCTACATGGCGAGGGATGGAAACATGTTTTGAGATGGGTTTCACTAAATCCATTGGCATGAGCAACTTCTCCTGTAACAAGATTGAAGACTTGCTCAGCTATGCCAAACTTCCTCGTGCTACTAATCAGGTGACCTTGTTATAGGATTACTGCAATTTGAGATTGAACACTCCCCTTTTCTTTTTTGTATAAATATTTCTATATGTCATTTGTTTTATTGTAGATCCAAGGTTTTAATCTAAATCTTTCTTCTTCTTTTTTTTAATACAATTCATTCCTTGTGTTGTAGGGTGTAGGATGCAAGAAATGGGCAGGTTTAGATTGAATGTCAAGGTTCTTTTATGTCAGGATCTGGATCTAGATTCTATAAACATCTAGCTCCATTCTTCATTCCTGATATTACCACTTTTAATGTTACATTGTATTATTATTATCAAAGGATTTTCCTGAGTCATTTAAATCATTGTGCTGGCCAACAAGATATGGGCTCAATAAACGTTTATTTATTGTTCTTATTTTATTTTATTTTATTATTATTATTATTATTATTTTCTACTGAAATGTTAAGACAATGAATTTTTATTGCAGTCATATTAGACGAATCAACTACCATCTGAGTTGGGAAGTTATTTTTCTATTGTTGTTATTGTTTTCTTTTCACTCTTCACTGAACTCTTGTGGAAATATGTGGATGTACAGGGCATTACGGGAAAAGATCCTATCTAGAATGCATTTTTTATGACAGACAACCAAACCATACAAATGAAATTTTAATCTCTTATTTTCAAAACTTTTGGAATAGCAAGTACAACAAAAAAAAAGATATGTATCTCCCACTTATAAATAATAAGCAACCAGATTCATATTATTCTCTCTTTTTTTGTTATTTGCATGAACATCAAACTATTTGACATTGAGATGCATGACTTATAATGACATTTAACAATTTCCATATTATACTTAAAATGAAACTGAATATTTGATTCCTATCAACATTGACACTCAGGCACTTGTTGGATTAACATATTTTCCCTTATTCTCAAAATGAAACAGAGGCTAGTATTTCAAGACTAAGATAAACATTTTCTTTTATGAGGAAGTAGCAGATACATCCTATCCCATTATACCTTTCCTTAACTCAAATAATAGTATACAGATTGTTATAGCTATTTTATGAGTAGGGAACACTTTCCTTCATTCCTTATACATATTACAAGAGAAGTATAATTAAATTTACATAACGTTTCCTTCCAGTACAAAGTAAAATGGAACATTCTTCTCTATACAATACAAGAATATTCATCCAATGAATGAGACTTTTTCCCTATTTCATTTTTAAGAATGATAGTATGAAGCTCCAAGAGCATACAGATAGATCTGCAACTTGCTCTATTATTTTTAGCATGGGGAAAATTAAGGATTTACTTGCTAATAAAATAACCTTGCTCTCTTTCCATTTTCTTTCATATTACAATATTCACTAACCCTTTTTTGTCACAATTAATTTCATGATATACAAGGAATGACACAAAACTAAATAAAGCTTGCTCTCCACCCTACTGTAATGGCATCATGGAGCCTCGTGGGCTCTAGCCATACCTCCAAGCAAGGAACTCTTAGCTCCACGAAGATAAATGGAGTCTCTTCTTAGTTTTACAATAAAAATTAAAACTAACGTAGCACAAATTCATGCATCTAGGTTCCCTACTTTCTATCTTCAACCATAATCCATACACTATGACACCTTCTTACAACCAATAAACAAGGGTAAATGAATATAGGAAGAACTTATCTCTTTTCTTTTTGATGAAAGGGTTGAACTCAAGTGTATCCATTTTTCCTCTCCAAGCCAAGCCATCTTGATCACTATCTTTCCAAAAAAAAGGTGTACTCCTCTCCTCTTCTTATTTTTCTGCCATCTCCACTTAAGTTCTCCAAGAGGAGAAGTGGGTAACACTCCTCTCATTCTTGCTCTCCCAAAATATATAGGATTTTCAACTTGCAACTTTTGGGTTAGGAGGTGTGAAGTGCACCTCCCTCCATCAATGAGAGTCTTTTTCCTTATTAAAGAGGAAACATGCACTTGGACAATCCCTCCATCCTTTCATTTCATCCTCTCCTCAAAACTCGCCACTCCCCATTATGAGGACTTTTTAGAGGTCAAATCATGTCCTTAGGGCACTATTATATGCCCACTTGACCCCTACAACTATGGTATAGACCCTAGGGGGTTTATTTTTGCATCTCAACCCAAGAAATTAACCAACAACTCTCTTTAAAGACCCACTTAAGGATCCATCCGAGTTTCACATTTGGATAAGGGTTCCTAACCCCTAGCCCCACTTACATCCACATAACACATGATCAATTATCCCTTTAATAATTACCCTCACTACCTTAACTTACCAACATCTTAACTTTACTCATTTATAAGCTCCAAAAAGGGGTTGAATTCATGATCAATAGGAAATGTCTTTTTGATGTGCTCTCAAAGGTCTTCCCTTCTTGTACTAAGATCGTTACCTTTCTGCACATTACCAACACAATTATAAGTATCAATTGTGTATCACATTAAATTTTTGGTTGAATATTCTAAGCTTTAACTATATAATAATCCATTTATAATTTCAATTTGTATTTCCACGGTATATGAGTGCATTACACCTTCATTGCAGTGACAATAAAACATAATGTCAAAATGATATGCAAGAATATTGCCAAAAGATCACCTTATTTATTATCCACAATATATTTAATCATCAATTCAAGAAAAAACATATAAGAAATTATGGTTGTATTAAGTATATACATGGTGGGGTTTTACAGCAACAAGAAGAGCTATAACAACTACTATAGTTAATAAAGCAATTTTGAGTAAAAGAATGGTAAGCAATATTAGTGAAGTTTTAAAAATACATCCTAAAACATTTCTAAGAGCTGCAAAAAGAAGAGAAAGGATAGAAAATTATCCTATCAACCAATGTTCGAGTTTTAGTGGTCGACTCCCAAGGTCTGATATGAAATTTAATGTTGAAATTAAATCTTTGATCGAAAAGTATGGGCATGATAATACTAGGGTTTCATCTAATGCTAGAGATGTTTTAAAATTAAGGGTGGGGTCCAAAGTTCGCGATCCTCACCCAAAACACCTATTAGATACAACACAAAATGAATTTTAAAGAAAATTTTGTGGTGATTTAGTGTTGCCTGGTAATATTAAAATAAGTCAAAGGTCTTTTGAAAAATGTAAACCTTGGTATGTAAAAATTAATAAGCAATCAATGTCTTGTTGTTGTAAAATGCATGTTCAATTTTGTTATGTTCATGATATTTTTTGATATATGCATTATACCTTGCATACTAACATGATTATACATGAATGTGGTATTAATATGCCACCTAAATCAATAAGGGAGTTTATTTTAGGTTTGTTTTGTGAAAGATCTAATGGTAAATTGTTTTATTTAAGCTCTTGTATTTCTAGACAATGCATTGACTATGGAAATCTGTCATTCTTAAGAATTTGTATGCATGAAAGTGTTTATAATGATTTTGGACAACAATTAGTAGAAGTTAAAATATTTAAGAATGTTCACTATTCTTTAAAAGATGGAAAAATAGGAAAGTGTTGTGAATTAGTTACAAAAAAGTTAGTGTGCATGCATTCATGAGTGAATTTAAGAATAATATTGTACCAAAATATGTCATGCACTTGCAACATGCTCGATGGCTTGATGGCCAATTTCGTGCATGTAGAAACACATTTCCAATTGGTACTATACTTTCAATGGTTGATTTTGCAAAAAATTATACTCTAGCTCCACAAGAGGAAATTCAATCATAGTATTATAATTCAGTGCAAGTAGCTATGTTTGTCCATATTTTTATAAATATGCAAATGATAGCACTGAGGATGATAGAATTTTTTTGAGGGAGTATCATTTTTATTTGAGTGACAACCGATTACACTCATAAAAGTTTGTTCAATACTGTTTCAGTATATGTTATAGAAATTTAAGAGAAAGAGGAATCCAGATGAAAGAACACCTCATATGGTTAGATAATTGTACAAGGCAATTCAAGAATGCTCAAATGTTCTATTGGTTAAGTAGGGTTCACAAGGAACTTAATGTCCAACATATATGGATTTTTTTTGAAGCTGGGCATGGTAAAGGAGAACATGATGGAGTTGGTGCGTGTGTCAAGAGAATTATTGCTAGAGAACAATTAAAATTTGAGAATGCAGCAAAATTTAAAGATGCACGTGGGATTGTGGATTGGTGTAATACAAGATTATTTGCACTTGGTTCGGGTGAGTACTCTACATTTCATCGATTCTTTTGGTTGGTTGAAGAAGAGAACATTGTACCTAGAGTTGACTGTGAGACAATTAGTGGATCTACTAAATGGAATTCATTTAGGAGTTCGACAACAAGCACATGGACTATCTGGACAAGGGAACTTGCATTTTTTTCTAGTTTTGTATCTCAAGAGATTGGGAAGCATGTGAAAATATAAAATGGGTTGAATAGTGGCAGCAAAGATTGTTGACACCTGCGCAAGCACATGATCAATATGAAAGAACTATTGAAGAAGATGATCAAGTGTTTGCATCTAAAGACTATGACCATGTTTCAAACCTTGTACAAGAAGGTAATTTAATTCAATTTATTTCATTTTATTTCACTTTGTTAAGTTATTTTGTAATACTAAATTATTTATATGGATTTGCACAAGTTATTAAATCAAATTTTGTTTGCAGGGCATGTGTATGTTGTTGTTGCACCTGGGGGGAATGAAGAGAAAACATAATATTGGTTGGTTCGTTGTGTGGAGACTAAACATAAGTTAATAGCGCCTCAAGAAGATGATAATGGCTATCATTATCCAACAGGTATGGTGATCCCCTTAAGACATCCCCTTAAGTAAATTTTCATAACAAGTTTTTGATCCCCTTAAGCAATTTCTTAGAACAAGTCTTTGATCCCCTTAGGAAAATTTTGAAACTTATTTGATGATGGTTTTCATGCTTTCGAATAGGATTGGTGGTGGTTGTTGGCCCTTGGCTACAAAAATACCTTGCAAGGAAGAATGGTCTACCTACATTTGAAGATTATGAAACACATAAAAAGATTATACATTATTCACATTTGGTGGTGGCAACAAATATAAAACTAGATCGGTATCGTGGAAGACCTAAAAATAAAGTGCTATGGACAATTTATATGGAAGAGCATGAGACAATCATAGATGCATTGTAAAAGAGAGAGGATGCAGATGGTATAATGGAATAAGTAAATGCAGGTAAATATAGTTTTAGTTTTATATTGTCCTTTTAAATAGATTATATACATGTTTTGATATTGGTCGAGTGTGTTATTAGTTGAAATTGATTTAAATTTTCCTTTTATAAATCCTTAAGCCATAATCACAAAAAGGATGATCTAGTCCATATAGATTCAACCTAGACAACATGTAATACTCGGTAAAAATAGGTTATTATTAGTTAAATTATATTTAAATACATGTTTTGATTACATATTAATATTGCATGTACATTAATAGTTAAAATTGATTTATTATCCTTTTTTGTATCCTTAAGCCATCATTGCATTGATCTCATACTTTGAAACAAAAAGGAGAGTATGCCTGCATTCAACCTACACACATGTGTGGAATACTTTTAAATGCAGGTAATTGAGTTGTGTACATATAGATAGTTTTATATAAATTAAAATATGTATGTTTTGATGATTTCATTGATATTTCTTGTACCTTTTTGATATCAAGTGGTGTGAAGACCTATTACATTCCGGGCATGATTTTGAGATGTTCTTGAGATGGCATATCCAAATTTTGTAAACATTGTTTTCAGATGACATATATGTCTATACATACTTACAAAATTAAACATTTTGTACAAATTATAAATACATGTACATACACAATTATTTACTCTATGTACTCTATGTATCAAAATTGATATTCTATATATTTTGTTTGTTAAATGTGCATGTTTTCGTACTTTGAAACTTTATATTTGATTAATGATATCAAGTTTCCACAATCCATAATGTTCTTTGCAATGGTTTCTTGTTTTGATTGTGTGAGAATTTTTGCATCAACGTTTCAGTTCACACTCCTTGATCCATCATCAGGATGAGAGCATAAATTATTGTATAATCACTAAATATCATGCATAAATTATTGTTAAATAAATTATATCCTTAATAAATTGTATTATGACCCCTTAAGACATCCCCTTAAGATGTTGTATTAGGACCCCTTAAGACATCCTCTTAAGACGTGTCGTATTAGCACATATCCTAAATATTATACTTAATTGTATCATTTGTTATGATGACTCACCCTAAAGCTTATAATACTTGTTTATATCACTTAATATTTATACTCTTCTTTGATCCCCTTAAGACATGTTGTATTAGCACATATCCTAAATATTATACTTAATTATATCATTTGTTATGATGACTCACCCTAAAACTTATAATACTTGTTAATACCACTTAATATTTATACTCAATTATACTCTTCTTTGATCCCCTTAAGACATCATATTAGGACCCCTTAAGACATCCCCTTAAGACAACCTATAATTAGTGTTGGATGCTATTATTTGTTTTGACAACTTATAAATTAGTAATTGATGCCATTATTTGTTTTGACGGCTTATAAATTAGTATTGGATGCCATTATTTGTTTTGACAGCTTATAAATTAGTATTGGACATGCCATATTTGTTTTGATAGCTTATAAATTAGTATTGGATGCCATTTATTGTTTTGAAAACTTATAAATTAGTGTTGGATGCTCTTATTTATAGAATTTATTAATGCTTTTGTTCTCTAATTTCTTGTATGGTATTGTTTATTTCTTAGAATTTTATCCTTTCTAGTATATAAACATATTGCTTTTGTTTGTAAATTATGATTTATTGACTAATTATTGATTGACGTGAGTTGAATAAGTTCATTGACTAATTACCCCTAATTATTGAATGTACATATCATGTATATCATGTATGAGATCACTAAATTTGTAAAGTATAAATATTAAAATCTCGTATTAATTTCAACTTTAATTTCATATTTATATTTAATTTCACATTAATGTCCTATATTAATGTCTTGACTATGAACATAAAATGCATAAATGTCCATGTGTAAATTAAAATTTCAAACAATAATAAAGTCCATAATTTACAACATATTAAGTGCATGAAACCAATATATTAAGCGTATGAAATAAAGTCCATTAGAGTACAACCCATGAACTAAAGTCCAACTAAGTACTTGAGCCATGAAATATAAAGTCCAACAAAGTACATGAGAAACCAAAAATGTAGTCCATGAAATAAACAAATATAACCCATAAAATCATGTTTATAGGTCATGTATTGTCTCTATAATCAAGAGACCTCTTCACGCTATGCAGACTATGCGGATGACCTAAAACACTCTATACAGGAGAAAGATGAAATCAAATGTAAGACAATGAAAAATAATTTAATGACAATTTAATTTATAATTCATCATAAAATTAAATTACCATCATATATGGGTTTGGATGCTTTGGTGCACCTAAAGCAACCTCTAAATTCTCTGAATCAATCTACATAAACAAGACAAAGAAAGTTGAAATTAGATGTAAGTCTACAATTAAAAATGATTTAATTCAATTTAATTTATAATTTATCATATTTTAATTGTATTGTATTATGAGGTTGTGCACCCTCTTCTCCAAGACCTGTTTGTACATGCTCAACTACAAGATGTGTCTCATGCTATAAAAGAAAAATAATTTAAAGCATGTATTAGCTCATATTATATATATATATATATTCAATTTGAAATTTAAAATTAAAGTTATATTTGGAATATATAGTTTATAATTCACTTTAAATATAATAAAAAAATTAAATTACCGTGATATCTAGAGCCTGCACTGCATGTCCTCTTGGAGGTGTAACTATGTCTAGGTCAGGGCCGAAAGTTGCACTAACAAAGTCCTACAAGATCAAATTTAAAGCATGCATACTTGAATTAGGTTAAAACATATATATTCAAGTTTACACATTTTGTGTATAATTTTTTTTAAACAACCTAAAAATCAGAGGCCTCACAAGTAGCAACAACATCTAATGTTTGTCCATTAATGCCCATTCTCATTGTGGTATCAACCTAGACATACATGTAGACATTTAACACTTATAATATTTACAAGTGTACATACACATTTCATATATAGTGAATTAAAAATTCATAATTGTATCTATACTAATGTAAGTTAAACAATTTACAATATAAATGTACTTGCCCCTGATCTACGACTCCCGATAGTGGAGGAGTGCTTGACAACCCCTCGGGTGGAATCAACGTGGAAGCCGATTGACTCGCCTAAACCAACATAAATATTTTAAACATATGTGATTTAATTATAAATTTAAAACTCAAGTTAAAAATTATTTCATATATAATTTAAAAAAATTGAAATAAAAATACCCCATAAGGATTGCCGAGTAGGACTAGTGTCAATGTATGTACTCGTGGAGTGGATGATTGCCCCATCATTAGTGTCATTTGTACACTAGATATTTTGATTGTTAAAATGTATTGAATTTTTTTCTTTGATATATACATTCATCAAAATTCTTGTAAAATGAACGTGTAGATGCATATTTATATCTATGTCGCATTGTTTCATGGTCTACTATAATAAATTCTACAAATAAACTGATGTGACAAGATGAATCACCAAAATCTCCACGTCCATCCAAACTAGGAGTGGCCTAATCAAGTCCATAGCATACTTGATGGAAACTAGTACATACATGTGGGATGGGCCTCGACACTCCTGGAGTCGTACTCAAACTAGCTTCATAAAACACTCCTCCATCATCATCGTCTCTATGCTCCCTACCCGCTATCACATAAGTATGTTGATCAAGGTCTCTTGCAAGTGTACTAAAGGGATCCTAATGTCGAGACCACAACTCGATGATGCACATGTGCAAGAATGGGAGGACCAAGAGCAACAGCAAAGGGTTCTACATGCACAGGGCATTGGGGATCAACCCTTGCCCCTAACCTTTGTTGTGGCATGCCACCACCAACACCCTGAAATTATTTAAAATAAAAATAATTGGGATTTTTTCCATAACAAACTCTACATACAATTTCCTCAAAAAATACAATGCTCACTCCCAATTAACTTGTGGTGGACTATCAAAAACCATATACCATCGATCCCAAAAATGTGCACTCATCTGTGGATGTATGCACCACCTCATGGATATTCTATATTTATTGAGAGGAATGGGCTATCAAGTAACAGGGTCGAGAAAGTAGGGGGCTAGGTGGGCTTTTGTTATTTTAAGGTCTAAATTTTTTTTCTAAAAGAGATCGTTAGCATAAAATTGTCTCATTTGTTCTCTGTCTCGTCGATGCCTATCTAGATAAAAATCAATGGTCTTGATAGCATCCACAATGTTTTGCATCGCCTGACGGGTGGTGGAATCAGTGCTTGACTCTGCATAGCATTGATTTGATTTTGTACGATGCAACCTAATTATTTATGTGTGCTCGCAAGCGAGCCTCATCAGATGCAACAGGTGCTGGAGGTGGCATATTAGGTGGAGGGGGAGGTGGAGGGGGAGGGGGAGGTGGACGAGGTGGTGGATTGATGATATCATCAATGTTAAAATCATCCATGATATGAGATATAAGTGTGCACTTGCATTAAATTATACAAAATTAACATAAAAACTTAAAAAAATACAAGAAATAGTTAAATTTGAAATGCACATGCAAATTTGTTTAAATAGGATGTGTATACACGTACATACACATACATTGATTGAACTTGAGCATGTGCATACAAAATTCAAAATTTAACATGTACATACATTTAAAATAAAAAATATGATGCATAATTTGCATACATACATCATTAAACTAAACTATGTACATACATACAAATTTCAAAATTTAAGAACTATATATGCAATTTTAATACATGTGTACATACTAAAAAATAAACTTATATATATATATATATATTACAATTTTCCAATAGGAGAAATCATGATCTAGTAGATAGTCATAAAATATATACTATTATAAATTCATCATTATAAGTTCATAAATTCCACCAAATTCATAAATTCATGTCACTAAAAATATCCATCTAGAACCAAAATCATAAATTCACGTCACAAAAAATATCCATCCAACCAAATTTATAAATTCTTCACTAAAAATATCCATCTAGAACCAAAATCATAGATTCATGTCACTAAACATATCCACCCAACCAAATTTATAAATTCATCACACAAAATATCCATCGAACCAAATTCATAAATTCATAACTATTTAAGATCATTGTCTTAATTTAGAAACTATTGTGGCTCTCTACTGCATCTCTTTATTTCTTTGTGTTTTCCTTTTCAAAATAAAAAGTTCTCCTCTCATCTAGCCATTGTTGATTGTCATCTAAGATCCCATCCATAGCCTTGACAACATCAACAACGGTTTGCATCCTAGATACAAACATCCTCACAAGCGGTGCAACACATTCTTCATTTTGAATAATGTTGATTTGATCTTGGATGGTTCTAAAATTGGCATTGATTTGTGCTTGCAAATGAGCACCATCAATTTTAGGTGGTGGAGATGGGGGGTTATGAGGTGGAGTGGGTGGAGGTGGATGTGAAGGTGAAGATGGTGGAGATGGATGGCGTGGAGGTGGATTGTGAATATTATTGAATCGATCCATGTGATCTATAAGATATGAGTGAACCTGCATTAGATTTGTAATTTCAAAATGTAAGATACACGTTTAGGAAATACCCTTAAACTATTCAATATAAATGGCCTAATTGAATACAAATGATAAAATATGTAAGCCTCATTTATGTCTAAGGCATGTTACTTGAATGAAAATACAATTAACTATTAATATAGGGCAATTTATGAATGCTATAGGGTTTACGATTTAGAGTTTAGGATTTAGGTTTTAGGGTAATAGGATGGCTTAAGGTGATCTATGTAGTAAGGTCCTAGTACAAAATGACATGGTTTTTAAGTGAATAAAATTTGGTGAAGATTCCCAAGGCAACCAAATTTCATTCACTTGAGCCATGTCATTTTGTCCTAGGGACTTACTAGACATAGATCCCCTTTAGCCATCCTATCACCCTAAATCGTAAATTGATCAACCTAGATCATGAAATCTCATTCATATTATAATCTTACATGATCTTATTATTGCTAGATTTGGTTACCTTGGGCAACTAAACCAAATTTTGAGAACTTATTCGATCCCCTTAAGAAATGTCATATTAGGACACCTTAAGAAATCCTAATGTATGGCTTAAGGGGATCTATGTAGTAAGGTCCTAGTACAAAATGACATGGCTTAGGTGAATAAAATTTGGTGAAGATGCCTAAGGAAACCAAATTTCATTAAGGTCCTAGGCAACTTCACCAAATTTTATTCACTTGAGTCATGTCAGTTTGTCCTAGGACCTTACTAAACATAGATCCCCTTAAGCCATCCTATCACCCTAAACTGTAAATTGATCAAACTAGATCATGATTTATCTCATTCATATTATAATCTTGCATGATCATATTATTGTTAAATTTAGTTTCCTTGGGCAACTTCACCAAATTTTGAGAACTTCTTTGATCCCCTTGAGAAATGTCATATTAGGACCCCTTAAGAAATCGATTTACGGTTTAGGGTGATACGATGACTTAAGAGGACCTATGTCTAGTGAGGTCCTAGGAAAAAATGACATGGCTCAAGTGAATAAAATTTGGTGAAGTTTCCCAAGGAAACCAAATTTCATTAAGAGCCTAAGAAAAAATGACGGCTTCAAGGTTTAGAGTTTAGAGTTTAGAGTTTAGGGTTTAGGGTAATAGGATAGCTTAAGGGGATCTATGTAGTAAGATCCTATGACACAATTACATGGCTTAAGGGAATAAAATTTGGTGGAGTTGCCTAAGGCAACCAAATTTCATTTTAAGGTCCTAGGACAAAATGAATGCTTTAGTGTTTAGGGTTTAGATTTTAGAGTTCAGGCTTTAGGCTTTAGGGAACTTAGGGTGAAGTTTTGGTGTCCCTTGGAATATAATGGACTTGCAAGTTAGTGAAGAAAATTTTCTTGTCGAACAGTTGATTGAGATAGCTCTTGTTGCAATTGACCAACCTAGAACATGGAATATCATTCATATTATAATCTTGCACGATCTTATTATTGTTAGATTTGGTTTCCTTGGGAAACTTCACCAAATTTTGAGAACTTCATTGATCTCCTTAATAAATGTCATATTAGGACCCCTTAAGACATCAATTTATGATTTAGGGTGATAGGATGGCTTAAGGGGATCTATGTCTAGTGAGGTCCTAGGACAAAATTACATGGATCAAGTGAATAAAATTTGGTGGCATTGCCCAAGGCAACCAAATTTCATTAAGGGCCTAGGAAAAAATGATGGCTTTAGGGTTTAGGGTTTAGAGTTTAGAGTTTAGGGTTTAGGGTTTAGGGTTTACGGTAATAGGATGGCTTAAGGGGATCTGTGTAGTAAGGTCCTATGAAAAAATGACATGGATTAAGGGAATAAAATTTGGTGGAGTTTCCTAAGGCAACCAAATTTCATTTTAAGGTCCTAGGAAAAAATGAATGCTTTAGTGTTAAGGCTTTAGATTTTAGAGTTTAGGGTTTAGGGTTTAGGGAACTTAGGGTGAAGTTTGGGTGGCCCTTAGAAACAATGCGTGACTAAGAGAGATCAAAACATAAAATAGAAATGAATGTTGAATATTATCTAATTAAGTGACAATTTGAAATGGATCAAGTACACTTGGAAAAAAGCTTGATTAGGGTTTCCAAATGCAATTTTTTTATTTCATTTCAATTTCTAGGGTTTTGAAATACAATTTTTTTTGTTTTGTTTCAATTAGGGTTTTCAAATTCATTTTTTTTGGTTTGATTGAACAATTTAGGTTTCAAAAGCTAAATTTTGCTTCTAAAATACAATTCAAGGTTCATTTTTTCCTTTCTATTCAATATCTTTGGGTTTCATTGCATTTTTTAATCTATTTCTATAATTCCTCATTTCTACTATTATAGGAAATAAAATGCTTATAATGCCAAATAATTTTTTTTTAAATGCTAAAATCAATTCTTCGATTGACAATTTCAATAAAAAATGAAAAAATGCTAAAAAGTGGGGGTGGAGGTGTACCTGGAGGCTGGTTTTTGTAGTCACTGTCACCCACGAACTCGAGATCCCGTGTGTAGTGAAAATGAAGTTTTGTTCATTTTTAAAAAATAAATACCATTACAAAATGGGATCCCGATTATTACAAAACAGGATCCCGATTTTTATAAATCAGGATCTCGTTTCATACTAATCGAGATCATGTTCCATGTCCGTTGGTTTGAGACCCTTTAACAAACGGGATCCCAATTTTTAAAAAGCGGGATCCCATTTGACATTTAGGCTTGGGATCTCGAAGCTAAACGAGATCCCGATTTTTAAAAATTGAGATACCATTTTTGCATTGCTGATTTCATTTTTTTGGCTAAGGCAAAAACTTCCATGTTTCGTGGAATCAACTTTGTGCACTTACCCATTGCATAATGAAGCTCACAAACCCCACTTGTTTAGTCATGTTTTTGTCGTGGGGGAGGAAATGGAAAGCTTAAAATCCATGGAGGTTATAAAATTCGACATGCTTTGGAGGAGACTCATCCAAAGCGTTCTTGAACATAATTTGGTGAAGCTAAAATATTTGTTGGGGCTGATGTAACATTACAAGTGGAAATGTAGGGGATATCATGGATGTACCAGTTGTATTTCAAGTGGGAGATTGTTGAGAATGTGAAGCCCGACGGTCACATGACCTTTCACCTTCTTTCATCTCTTCATTTGATGGATGTCTCTTCATATTTGAAGAGAAAAATAATTGTATAAATATACATATGAGTGTAGACCAGTATGTAAGTGATTACAGATAATAGAAGATGTTCCTTGCTTTCTAATGGATGTAGCCTTAAATGGTGAACCACATAATTGTTGTGTTATGTCCTTATTTTCCATCTATCTTCTTTTTTCATTTTTCTATTTCATTATGTTTTATTTTCTCATTTAATACTCAACACTTAAGAGTAGGGCGCAACTACTTTACTAGTTCATTACCATATGAAATTGGCAATCACACAAAGCTTAAGTTCTGACATAGCAATTGGCTATGGAGTGGGGACATTTTTATTTCTCCTTCCTAGCCAGGCATTGATAATGGGTGTCACACAATGTCTATGTTGTGGAAAGTCTCTGCATGGTCTATTGTTTTCTTCATTGCATCCTCGTAACAATACTTCCAAATAAAGATATTTGATGTGCATCCTTTTGTGTGTGAAGCCCTTAACATTGTTAAAAAGATCCTAAATCTCCAAATAGACCACCTTAAGTACTCTGAAATAGATTAAACCTATAAGGTTCATAATGTAGAAGAGAAAATTTCCAGATCCTTAGTCAAATTCATTCCTTTATAACAAAATTGACAAATGTATTATTTTCTGAAGTGGTTGATTACTCAAATAAGACCTACTAATGTAAAAGGCTAAGGCAAGGCTCAAAATAAATTACTCATTTTATGTGCTTTGCAGGAGTCCTCATTTTATGTGTTTTCAAAATTCGCAAGAGTTTTAGTTAGTAGGCAATTATCATTGGCTTAATATAGTGATATTTGGTCTAATTTGAAAGATTAATCTTTGCACACTCTTTCTCTTCTGAATATCTTTCAAGAATGTCTGCGTATGGTATATTTTTAAAAGGAGGGAGGTGAAGAAGATCCCTTATTTTCTTAACACCTATATTTGTGTGATTTCCAAAAGAAGTTAGTAAATGTTAATTTTGGCAACAACTTTTTCAGAGGTTTCCTATTGAAATTTTAATTTACATTCATTTCAGGAGATTTCCTATTAAGTTTTATTTTACATTTGCAATAAATTAATTTTAATTTGGTGTAGTGATTCAAGTTCCACTTATGTTGACATTATCATGTAGAGAGTCATCTTACTTTACTACCAGATGATTATAAGTTTGTATGAGTTGGGTTCAAATTTAGAATAGCTTCCAATTACATGAATTCACTGAATTTTTAAAAGAATGAAAGCCTAAATTTTTTAAGTGAAGATGCATATGTACATTCTTATATAGAGAAATAAGTAATTCTATGTAGGGTGACATATTTGTCTTTCTAATGCATACAGGTGTATTATTTAGAAGAAAAAAAGTAGCAAAACTACATCAATGTTTAATGGAATATATAATGACTCAATTTTCATCTTTATTTGAGCATTTGTATTTGGAAGATTGGATAATGCAATTTCAAAATTACTGCTCCTAATTACTCATTGTCTTTTGCAAACATTAGTGAGTTGATATTTAATTAAACTCTTAAAAAAATAAAATAAAAATTAGTAGGATGGATCTTATTTTCGATGTGGAATAGAAGGACAAAGAGTATTTGAATGTTTCCAAAGAAAATGGAGTATTGGTAGAAGACCTAAAGCTACCACAAGAGTTACAATGCTTATGAAGAGTCAAACAAATGATAAATCCCAATAAATAAATTAGAGAGATGTTTTTCTTATAATTCACTTTCTTCTTATCACCATCTAGGTCAAAGTTTTTGAAATAGCATCATATTATTTAGAACGATATGTCAAAATTTGAATATATTGAAACTAAAATTTAATGGTGAAAGGTTAAAAATTAGTAGATGCAAGAATGACGATGACGTAATTTTAGGGATTTTGTACAATCATGAGTGATATGATTGGTGGATATTGTATTATATATGATTTGGTTTTATATTCAAAAGGGCCTTGATATAAGGGATCACATCAAAATATTAAGCCTTTGCGCTATGATCCTTATGTAAACCATTCTCCACAAGCTAGTGAAAATGCCTTTATTCTTGACCTCCCTTAATAATTGAATTTATAGTTGATATTATTTGGTGTGGAGCCTAATCAATCTCCAAATGGGAGATTGTTGGTATGTGGTGACTGATCATACAAATACTATACACTCATAATGTATCGTGGGGTTTGGGGCATTGGTTGTTGGGGTTTAGGTAGATTAGAGCAATAAACATTAACAATTATATGCAAATTAAATAACCTAGAAATAACACAAAAGAATAACACAAAAGAGATCAACATAGAATTTAACATAGTTCACCCAATATGGGCTACATCCATAAAAACTAAACCATCCAATGATTTTATTATCTAGTGAAAAAAAGATTACAATCTCACAAACACCATGTCACAACATACATTCTAGCTGCTTATAACAAGCTTTTTAAAACCTTCTAGAATTAGGGTTTTACAAGGTCTTTTTTCATTTGACATGTTAACAGGAAAACCTTGACATGTCAATGGGAAAAAAACCCTTGGCGTGTCAGTGGGAAAACCTTGATGTGTTAATGAAAAAAAACAATTGGGACGATGCCCCAAACCCCATGATACATTACAAGTGTATAGTATTTGCATGATCAGTTGCCACATACCAACAATCTCCCACTTGGAGACTGATTAGGCTCCACACCAAACAATCTCTCACTTGGAGATTGATCTTGGACGACACTGTTGCACTTGTAACTCCCACTGGATTATAGGTCTGGCTGGTTTCTTATGTCCACCATTATCATTCATGAAGGCCAATGGAAATTGATGAGGAAATCAGTTTCTCCTATATAACTGCCTTTGTCAACATATCTGCAGGATTCTCACTTGTGTGAATTTTCTCCAGCTTCAATTATCAATCCTCCAAAAATGGCTAGATGAAGTGGTATATGAGTTGTATGTGCTTAGTTTTTGAATGTAGAGATGAGTTCTTAGCAAGATGAATGGCACTTTGGCTATCATTGTACAAAGGGATATCTTCTCGTGATTGTCCCAATTCCTCTACAAAATATTGTAACCAAATCATTTTCTTGCTAGCTTCTGTAGCAACAACATACTCAGCTTTTGTGGTTGAAAGTGCAACAACCTTTTGTAGATTTGAAATCCAAATGACTGTAGTACCTCCTACAATAAAAGCATACCCTGTAGTACTCCTCTTTCTATCAATATCATGTGTTAGATCAAAGTCAACATATCCTTTTAGAGTAGAATTTGTTCCTCCAAAACATAGTTTCCTTGAAGTAGTACCTCTTAAATATTAGAGAATCCATTTTACCGCATTCCAATGTTCCATTCCTAGATTGCTCATATACCTGATCACAAAGCCCACTATATGTGCAATATCTAGCCTTGTGCATACCACTGAATACATCAAGCTTCCAACTACTAATGCATATGGTATCTTAGACATTTTTTCTTCCTCCTCTTATGTCTTTGGACACATCTCCTAGTCAACTTAAAATGACTAGGAAAAGGTGTACTAATTGCTTTTGCATTCTACATGTTAAAACTTTTCAACACCTTCTCTACATACTAACTTTGAGACAAAAATAATTTTCTATTTGTCCTGTCCCATGTGATCCTCATACCAAGGGTTTTCTTTGTTGCACCCAAATCTTTCATATAAAATGAATTTTCTAATTTATGTTTAAGTTCAATAATATGTTGCATGTTAGACCTAACAAAAAGCATTTCATCAACATAAAGCAATAGGATAATATAGTTGCCATTACCCAATTTCTTAAAATAAAAACAATAATCAGAATGACATCTTTTATAACCATGTTCAACCATAAAACTATCAAATTTCAAATACCATTACCGAGGTGCTTGCTTCAAGCCATATAAACTCTTCTTTAACCTGCACAAAAATTTCTCCTTACCCTTGACCTCATATACCTATGGTTGTTTCATGTATATTTCCTCTTCCAAATCCCTATGGAAAAATGTTGTTTTCACATCTAGTTGTTCAAGATGCAAGTCTTCCACATCCACAAGACTTAGAATAGTTCTAATAAAAGTCATCTTTATAACTGGAGAAAATATTTCATCAAAATCTATACCTTTCTTTGTGCAAATTTTTTTACCACAAGTCTGACCTTATATCTTTTCTTACCTCCATCTTCTTCCTTCAACCTATAAACCCATTTATTTGGTAATGCTCTTTTACCTATAGGCAATTGGACTAAGTCCCAAGTCTGATTTTGTAGCAAGGAATCCATTTCCTCTTTCATGCCTAGCTCCCACTACTTTTGGGTATCTATTTGCATTACTTCTTCATAACCTTTGGGTTCACCAAAATTAGTTAATAATATAGAATATAACAATGGAGAAAATCTTTCTAGAGGTCTAGTTATCCTTGTAGAATGTCTAACAATTGCAAGAGTCTATGGGATAACTTGTTGCTAAGCATTAGGTACCACTGAAATTTTATTTTCTAGAATCTCATCTAGCACCACATATTATTTTTTGGCCTATTCATGCTTGTTTTCCTGCAACTAATCCTTATACATGACTTTCTCACTGAATATAACATCTCTACTCCTAATGATTTTATGATTTTTATAATCCCATAAATGATAACCAAATTCATCTAATATCCAATGAAGGTACATTTTTTAGACTTAGCCTCAAGCTTGGTTCTATTTTCAATATCAACATGGACAAAAGCTTCACAACCAAAGGTTTTAAAAAATGAATAGTTTACCTTTTTACCGGCCCATGCTTCCTCTAGAATGCCACCATCCCAACGATTTAAAAGTCCCCTTATTATTAAATAAACAACGATATGTACAACATCTACCCAAAAGTGTAAGGGTAGTCCAACATGCAATCTCATGCTCCTTGCATGCTCCATAATGGTCCTATTCATCCGCTCAGACACACCATTTTATTGTGGGGTTCTAGGAACCATTTTTTTCCTACAGATTCCATTGTATGAATAGCAATTTTCAAATTATTTTCTGCAATACTCGCCTCCATTATTAGATCTAAGACACTTCAACTTTTTCCTATCTCATTCTTAACTAAAGCTTTCCACTATTAAAAGTTTCAAATACTTCTAATTTTTTTTAAGAAATACACTCATGTTTTCCTAGTTACATCATCAATAAAAGTAACATAATAGCAAGAGCCACCAAGAGAAGATACCTGAATTGGTCCTCATACATTTGTATGCACAAGCTCTAATTTCTTACTCTTCTTCTCTTTCCTAACTTTGAGAAATCAAAATATTTTCTCTTTTCCATAAAATTTTCACAGAACTACAAATCAATCTGCTTCAGACCTGGTAGAAACTTTCTAGAGTGAATGATCTTCATCCCTTTCACACTCATGTGCCTAAGTCTATGGTACTACAACTCTATTTCTATCCCTATAGTAAGTGTTATAATTGTCTTAGTGGCAACTGTTTCTATAACAGCTAAGGTATAATAAGTATTACTAGTGCACAAATACAATGTTCCTACCTTTTCACCTTTAGCTACTGCTAATGCACCTTTAGTGACCTTCCAAAATTTTCTAAAAAGGTAACTATGCAACCTTCACTACCTAGTTGCCCTATAGAAATTAAATTCCTTCTCAAATTTGGAACATGCCTTACCTCCTATAGTAATCATTCATTTTCATTTTGCAACTTGATTTTTAGCTTTCCTTTTCCAACAATCTGACAGAGTTCATCATCACCAAAATATACCTGTCTAAAATTACCTTGAACATAATCTATAAAATATTTCCTATGAGGTGTGGAATGAAATTAAGCCCCTAAATCTATTACCCATGAATCATTAGAATTATCTAAATAGAGAATTCAAGCATCTTGTAATTTATTAAGTACTTGCAACATTAGCTTCTTTGTTGTCATCATGTTGTCTATCTCCTTGTTTTCCCTTTCGAGACCAACAATCCTTCTTCAAGTTTTTTGGCTTTCCAAAGTGCCAACAATCCATTTTTCCTCTGGATTTAGATCTTCCTTTCTTCAACTTCCCTTGTGACTTCCCACGATTTGTTGGTATTTTCCTCTCTCCTTTGTTCTTCCCCCATTTTCTACATTTAAAGCATTATATAATGTCGAACTCTCACCTTTGCTTTTTCGTTGCATTTCCTTGCTAAGGATAACACCAACAACATCATCAAATTTCAATGTATTTGAACCTGAGACATAGCTACTTACAACCATTACTAAGCTATTCTAGCTTTCTAGCAAAGAACATGAAACCTAGAGAGCCCTCACCTCTTCATCAAAATTCACTTTTACAGCAGTTAACTAACTGGTAATCATATTAAAATCATTTAAATGATCTGTCATAGATCCACCTTCAATCATTTTTAGATTAAACAAATGCTTCATGAGAAATACCTTATTTGAGGCCAAGGGTTTTTCATACAATTTAGCCAAAGTTGTCATCAGATCCTCTATTGTCTTTTCTTCTTTTATATTGAACACCACAGATGGTGCCAGACACAACCAAATGGTCCCAATGCCTTTCTATCTAGAATCTCCCATTCTTCATCGGACATCATAGCTTCTTTCTTTGCTTTTCCTTGCAATGGCCACCATAGATCCTTTTGATACAAATAATCTTCCATTTGCATCTTCCATAATTGATAATTTTAGCCGTTGAAATTCTCAACCTTGAATTTTCCTTCTTCCATTGCTCCCACTCAAATCTAGAGGTTTCCTACCAATCGATCAAAATAAAAGTGCCTTTAATACCAGTTGTTAGGGTTCAGGTAGATCACTGGGGCAATAAACATTACCAATTATAGGAAAATTAAATAACCTAGAAATAACAATGAAGAATAACACAAAAGAGAACAAAGAATTTAACGTGGTTCACCCAATATGGGCTACATCCACAAAAACTCAACCATCCAATGATTTCATTATCCAGTGCAAAAAAATTTAAAATCTTAAGAACACCATGCCGCAACATACATCCCAACCACTTATAACAAGATTTTTGAAACCTTCTAGAATTAAGGTTTTCAAGGTCTTTTTTCATTTGACATGTTAATGGGAAAACCTTGATGTGTCAATGGGAAAAAAACCTTAACATGTTAGCAGGAAAACCTTGACGAGTGTGTAGTATTTGCATGATCGGTCATCACATACCAACAAAGATTCAACATGGAAATCATTAAGCTATATTTCCCCCCTTTATTATATTTTACAACTATCCAACATCCTAAAAAAGTGAAACCTAAAACATTTGAAAATAAAATTAGAGTGATTTCATTCTACTTGTTTGTTGAAGAGTGGAGAGCATAAGAGAAGTTGTAGGTGGGAGATACATAAAACTAATCAAATTGAACTAAGGGGTGACTAATCAATTAGGTTGTTGCATGTAGAGGGTTTTGCAACACTATATGGGTTGCAAGTTTTATAACACCCAATGTTTTCCAACCTGCAATTATTGTAATGAAAACCTTTTGTTATTTACAAAGTACAAATGTAATGAAAGACACTTTAAAAATTTACCACAGCTATTAGAGTAAAAATTGTATTTCAATTTTCTCATATAATGGAAAAATAAATGCACAAAAAAATTACAGGTTGGAAAAACATCGTGGGTTGTAAGTGATTTCATTTTACTTTTTCTAATCTTAAGGGTGGAGAGCTTGAGGAGGAGTTGTAGGTGGGAGATACATAAAACTAATCAAATTGACCTAAGGGGTGACTAAACATTTGGATTGTTACGTGTAGAGGGTTTTTGTACAACTGTACATGGGTTGTAGGTTTTACAACACCCAATATTTTCCAACCTATAATTATTATGATGAAAACATTTTCTTATTTAGTGAGTGTGAATGTAATGAAAGGAAATTTCAAAATTTATCACAACTATTACTTAGAGTAAAAATTGCATTTCAATTTCCTCATGTGATGGAAAAAATCCACAAAATAATCATATGTTCAAAAAACACAGTGGGTTGTGAGTGATTGTATTTCTTGTTCTAACCTCAAGGGTGGAGAGCTTGGGGAGGAGTTGTAAGTGTGGGATACATAAAACTAATCAAATTGACTTAAGGGTGACTAACCAATTGGGTTGTTACATGTAGAGGATCTTACAACAGTATGTGGGTTGTGGGTTTCATAACACCTAGTGTTTTCCAACCTGTAATTATAGTAATGATTTTTTTTTCTTATTTAGAGAATACAAATGTAATGAAATGAACCTTCAAAATTTACCATAATTTTTACTTAGAAGAAAACTTACATTTCAATTTTCTCATGTGATGGAAAAAGAAATCTACAAAATAATCACATGTTGGAATTACACAGTGGGTTATGAGTGATTGCATTCTGCTTGAACTATAAGCTCAAGGGTGTAGAGCTTGGGGAGGAGTTGCAGGTGGGGGATACATAAAACTAATAAAATTGACTGATGGGGTGACTAACAATTTGGTTGTTAAGTGTAGAGGGTCTTACAACACTAGATTTGGATTGCAAGTTTAATAACACCCAGTGTTTTCCAACCTACAATTATTGTAATGAAAACCTTTTCTTATTTAGAGAGTACACATGTAATGAAAGACATTATCAAAATTTACAAAAAATATTATTTAGAATAAAAATTATATTTCAATTTCCTCATGTGATGGAAAAAAATGTACGAAATAATCACAAGTTGGAAAAGCATGGTGGGTTGTGAGTGATTGCATTTTGCTTGTTCTAACCTCAAGGGTGGAGATCTTGGAGAGGAGTTGCAAGTGGGGGATACATAAAACTAATCAAATTGACCTAAGGGGTGACTAACCAATTGGTTTGTTACATATAGAGGGTCTTACAACAATATGTAGGTTGCAGGTTTAATAACACCCAATGTTTTCCAACTTGCAATTATTGTAATGAAAACCTTTTCTTATTTAGAGTGTACAGATGTAATGAAAGGAACCTTTAAAATTTACCACAATTATTACACCAATTTTATTGGAGATAGGGTCCTCTATTTACACATTACTTTAGAGAAGTAAGTTCTTCCAAACTATATTGAAATCTTATTTTTGTATCTCTTGATAAATAATTTGTAAAGGATAAGAATGGAGGCGATTTTCATATGGTATCATATCTCATTGATGCACAACCAATACTTTCATGAAATTCTCACCTGCCCTAAAAAAAATAAAGGGTAGATACAAGGTTCTAGTGCATGTTATTTAAAAAAAATCATGATAATAGATATGAGAGTTAGATAGGAATGATAAATAATTAAATTTATCACATAGTGGAAGAGAAGGTACATAATGAGCTCATGGTGAAGATGAATGCAATACTAAAAAAATAAACTCAAATAAAGTAAATTATTGGATTGATAGATCTACCTAATACATATGTACTCATCATGGTTGAAGGTACTCTCATTGGTCCTCATATCCTACCTATCTATATGTGCTCTTTGGGTTTTCCAAATATGAAATATATTTTCAATTTTCCAATTTAATTGATTTTATTTTTTGTCAAAGAAAGATATGAAGATCCCTACTAGTCTATCCAAACTCATGGGATAAACTTATAAATTTATGTTCTTTCAAAGATTGGAGATATAATTAGATCTTTTAGTTTTGGTAAATTACCACAAATATGTTACAACCAATAGGGTAGAATTAGAATTTTAATCCTAAAAAAAATATTAAGAACCTTTGATATAAACATGATGAAAAACCATATAGTCACAATTATAATATATACATATATTATATTCAATAAGAATCCCTAGGAATGTGCAAGATTAAGGGGGGTCCAAAAAGTGGCAATGAGGAAAAAATACATTTTTACTTTGTAGAAATCATGAAAAAAAAATGATTGACCTTTTGTATGGGTTAGGTAAAATATCCGTTTTGGTTTGGTAATACCAAACCAAAATGGATATCCATTATATTTGTTTTCCAAAATTAATTTTCATCAATTTATGCAAACAAAATGGATGAAACAAAACAGATATTTGTTTTGAAAAGCCCAAAAACAACACTTCAATAAAATGGGCATAACTTTTGCGTTATTGATCAAAATTTTGAATTTTTATAGGCATTGTAAAGGTGATTCAAAGCTATACACAATGTATATGATTATTTTGATAGAACGAACACAAAAAATTAATTACAATAATTTTAAGTTCTGTAACGCCCGTCGTGCAAACCCCAGAGAACACACACATAGCAAATATTTTTTTTTAAATAATTAAATTAAACATGTAATAACACTTAACCATAATCACCTAACACATTACATAACATTAAAACACTTAGTTCTCTGGGGCACGCGAGGTTACATCGCAACAACTAAACATAAATAAAGATAAAGATTACAACATAATCGTCTATTTTATAATAACCATGAATAATGATACATCCAAAAACCATGATGCAGGGATAATAAACATCACATCATACAACTATGATAGATCTCTTAATAGGGTTACAATTGATCCTAACTATTACATCATTGTTTTAATATTACATTACAATCTCTGATAAATGAATTACATTGAATTTCCCAACATGGGGATGTTACAAATACAATGAAATATGAAATACAAGTGATCACTGGTACAACTCCACGGCGGAGTGCTGAGATGACAAGATGCTGATGGGGAACCCAACGGGTGCGGAGCACGTTCCACCCAACCATGTGAATTACAAGTAACTCACCCCCCATGCTCGGAGGTGACGAGGAAGTGAACCCAACCATGAATGTCAAGCCGACTCAACAACAACATGAAACAAAACAAGTACAACTCAAAGCATACAATGAACAACTATCAACGTTCACAAATCACATAACAAGTTAAAACTAAGCACTCATCACAATAACATGAAGTATCACCGATTAGCAATCATGAAACAAATTCATAAGAATCAAAGGCATCATAAAGATACAATATCCAAAAGAACTGCAACAACACCCAAAATACATTTCCAAATAAATTTGAAATAATAAAAAGTACATGATTCCATATAAATCTAAACAACCATTCAGTACACAACTCCAGAGGCAACCAGAACCAAGGCAAAGAGGTGTCAAGTGGAGAGGTCATCACATAGCTCTCATGGGATTCCCTGGCACTTCCTCCAATTGAGGCGCCGGCACCCATCTATGGATTCCCTAGCCCTCGAAAACAACATAAAGATACAATATCCAGCAGCATCTACATAACAGAACACAAGCAACGAGAACAAGGGTGTCTAATGGAGAGTGTCATCACATAGCCCTCATGGGATCCCCTGGCACTTCCTCCAATTGAGGCGCCGACACCCATCTATGGATATCCTGGCCCTTCCTCCTAACTGAGGCGCCGGCACCATAGGGTAGCTAATGCGGAGCCGATAATCTCTCATGAAGATGAGACTACGACTTTGCCGACCACGGCCTACTTAGTCTATCACTAGTCTACGCTAGCCCTAATGCATAGACGAGGAATCCAGTTTTAATTATCTTGTGTGATTTACTACCCATCCCCCTAAATTCTATTTTTAGGTTATCACTTGTTTAACTACTCTTACGTGGGTTCCCCTGAGCACTTCCTCCTTCCGAGGCGCCGGCGCCCACAAAGGTCCACTCTCCCTATGACCCCTAACATAAATCCAAACTAGGCAAGGGTTGAACCAAAGCATAAAAAGCATAATACAACAAGAACATGCGAGGCATTAACCCTCTCGCAATAATTCATAATCCAAAAGTCTTACCAAACCGTTCAACCCTTCCAAACATAAACCATTAAACTTCAAATCCGAAAGCATAACCCAAAACGAGGATAACATTTAAAGCATAAAACTCAAAACAAGACATACGAGGCAAATCCATCTCACGATAAATCGTAATCACAACGACTACAACCACGTACAACCATTCCAAATAATAAAGCTCAAAATCATGTAATATTCAATTCACAAAGTTACAAGTATAAACATCAAAGGATATAATACATGCCTTTGGAGAAGACCAAGGTTTACAATAATCCAAATGAGGTTCAAACACCACAGAGTTCCCACATCACAAGGATAAGGTCAATAACAATAAATAGAAGACAATATCAAGAGCACACGATTTTTAGCTCGAAAAGATGACTTGACCATTTACGTATAATATCCCTATATGTATATATATATAAATACATCTAGAGTATATATATAATTAAAATATTCTACACAATTTGTAATCTCAAGACAACATATCAAGTTTACTCGAAACAGATGAAAGAAGCACAATTATTTTCTCATAACTATATAATTTTGGTTGTCTTAAAAACATTCTAGGGTTCAACATTTCATAATTTATTCTATAAAACAAAAGCATTATATATTTATATATATATATAACAATTCTGCAAAATATAACTAATATTCAACAACCAATAAAATTTATTTTACATACTCATAAATACACAGTTCATTAAATACATATTTATATAAAATCATAAAAAAAAAATTCTGCATATACGTATATTTCTGTCCAAACTGGACATGCACACAAACATATATATATATATATATTGAATTTAGATTTAGTTATACCTATTTAAAATGAATCAAAATTTAAATATGCATACTAAAAACGAATTAAGATTTTAAATACACATATTTACAAAAAAAATGAATTTAAGATTTTTATTTTTTTTAAAATACGAAATTTGAAATAACAATAAAAAAATATAATTAAAACTAAATAGAGGCCAAGTGGGACTGCCGATGGGACTGCGTAGCAGTCCCTACGGCCTGCTGTACGCAGCAGTCCATACAGACTGTTGCGCATAGCAGTCCGTGTGGACTGCTGCGCAGTCCGCGGCTGCATTGGGTGGGAAGAGGGTACGGCACTGCGGTCCCTTCTTCCTCCCCAAAACTTTAAATTACATTCAATTTTTATTATTTTTTTTTTATAAAATTACTTTTATAAATTTCATTTTTTTTTTAACAAATTTTTATTTTAAAACAAAAGAATATAATTCTGTACTGCACAGGCACGGACCCCGACGACGGCCAAAATTTGATTTTAACCACACTTTCGAACAATTACAATGCACGAAAAATAATTTATTTATATATACACGTATATATTTATATATGCACATATATATAATATATTTATATATATATATATATATAATATATATTTATATATATATATATATATATATATATCTCAGATGAAGAAATCTCACAATTAAAGGTACAGAGGATAGAAGAACAGACTAAAAATAGCTTATATAATTTTTATATATATATATATATTAAGGATATAATTTTATAATCCCTAAAATAAGTTATACTCAAAGAAAAAAAACCCAGTATATGTTCAAAACGAGCAAATCGAATCTATTTAAGAACATATAGTTTATTTTCACAAATTCAAGATTATTTTATACCAAAATGAAAGAGTATTTTCCAGTAGTTTTCACTATTCCATAAATTTCTCTTTTCTAAGATTTTATTTCTCTTTCACCAAATAATCTAATTGATTGTTCCTGTTTTCTTAAATCAGAAGGCCAGAGAGAAGAAGTAGATTAAAACCTGGAGTCCTGCGCTTATTCGAGGACCTGATGAAGATTGTTTCCGACGGACTTTACAAAGAGCTCCTTCGTCTTGCTTCGAATCTCCTCTGAGTCGTCGTGCTCAAATCTCAACCCGATCCTTTGTTCAGAAGACTCCAAAATAACTAGTAATAGATTTCCAAACCCTTTCTAGAACGCTCTTCAAATTAGCAAAAGGTCCAAAAAAAACCCCCTATTCTCTTCAGATTCAAAAATACATAATAACTTGTGCCACCTCTCAATCCCTAATCTCCTGTGTGTGTAAACTTACCAAAATTCTTAATTAAATAAAAGATAATATCCCTCTCTTCTAAAAAACTCTAAAAAAATCAAAAATAAAAGAAAATCATTCTTTAAAAGCAAGCTTTTTACTCAAATCTGTATTCTTATTGGCTCACACAATCTTTTTATTATTTTATTTGTTTTATTGTTTTAATTTCCATTTTTGCAACTTTACTTGCACAACACTTTACTTATTTAATTTAAATAATTTATTCTAATAATTATCCTCAACCAGATAATTGATTAAAATAATTAAAACACATTTAATATATAATTATTATTTAATTGAAATATATGTTTTTTTTAAAAATAATTAAATCATTTAAATATTCTAATGTAATTTAAATCTAAAATTAAAACAACTAATTACTTCCATCATCAAAATCGATTACACCACAACAAATAAAGTACCAACATTAATCAAGAGACGACAAATACAAAACACAAACCACAGTGACGACAATTACCAAAAATGAACAATACCAATCAACAAGACGACCTGACATCATGGGATGGGAGGACTTCATCGTCACCTTTGTTTCAACATTTAACCATTGGGTTATTGGTGCTCGCCCTGTCCTGCCGAAGCAAGTGGAATCGAGACTTATACCTGCAAATCCTGCATACAAACGAAGTTGTGTACATGTGCATACATATATATATAATCATCAAAGCATTAAATCGAAGTACTGCATTGTGAGAAGGAATCACAACATAGCAGGGCACTCGCGAACGAGTGATGCCATATTGTCCTTCATCACACCTATTCTAACAATTATAATATAACCAATAAATCAACATTTCTAACTAACAATCATCTCATAACATATCTAATTAAATCACCGCATCATATCATAATTCTGAAAATCAACTAATATTACCAACCACAATGCCATATGAAATAATCATGTCCATAATGAAACAATAGCATCATCTAACATCTGACTAACCAAATCAAACAATATCATCATCGTCACAAGTAGCAAACAACCGCATTGAAAAATACTAAATCCAAACAGTAAGAGGAGGGGTATTACATCCTCCCCCCCATAAAATCGGCTTACTCCTGGAAGCCGGTAAACAAAAGGAAATAAGGTTCCCCAATACATGAGACATCCTCACACACCAAGATGATGAACTAATCACCAATAGAAAGTAGAATCAAGCTCACACATAAGAGTAAGAAATAATAATAAAAGTATTAGTAACATGGGGGTATTACATCCTCCCCCCCAAGGATATGGCTTACTCCAGGAAGCCATTAAATAGATAAGAGTAAGCACACAACAGTCATGCAGAGAGCATGCCACAAACCACACACATAACTCACATCACAGGAAACCACAACACACAATGACACAAGGGTTCATAGTGCATCCTTGATAGGAAGGATATCGGTGCATTGTGCACTACACCGAGGGTCCTATCCATTCCCATCAGTTTCCTGCACCATTTCCCTGAGACTGGCTAATGGAAGAAACTTAGGTTCACAAAAAACATAATAAAAAAAATGAAACTCTAAACTCTAGGGACTAAACGCAAGGTTACATAGTGAGCACACATAGTGCCCCGTGTATGAACCTATGCTTTGATACCAAGTTTTAACGCCCGTTGTGCAAACCCCAGAGAACACACACATAGCAAATATTTTTTTTTTAAATAATTAAATTAAACATGTAATAACACTTCACCATAATCACCTAACACATTACATAACATTAACACACTTAGTTCTCTGGGGCACGCGAGGTTACATCGCAACAACTAAACATAAATAAAGATAAAGATTACAACATAATCGTCTATTTTATAATAACCATGAATAATGATACATCCAAAAACCATGATGCGGGGATAATAAACATCACATCATACAACTATGATAGATCTCTTAATAGGGTTACAATTGATCCTAACTATTACATCATTGTTTTAATATTACATTACAATCTCTGATAAATGAATTACATTAAATTTCCCAACATGGCGATGTTACAAATACAATGAAATATGAAATACAAGTGATCACTGGTACAACTCCACGGCGGAGTGCTGAGAAGACAAGATGCTGATGGGGAACCCAACGGGTGCGGAGCACGTTCCACCCAACCATGTGAATTACAAGTAACTCACCCCCCGTGCTCGGAGGTGACGAGGAAGTGAACCCGACCATGAATGTCAAACCGACTCAACAACAACATGAAAAAAAACAAGTACAACTCAAAGCATACAATGAACAACTATCAACGTTCACAAATCACATAACAAGTTAAAACTAAGCACTCATCACAATAACATGAAGTACCACCAATTAGCAATCATGAAACAAATTCACAAGAATCAAAGGCATCATAAAGATACAATATCCAAAAGAACCGCAACAACACCCAAAATACATTTCCAAATAAATCTGAAACAATAAAAAGTACATGATTCCATATAAATCTAAACAACCATTCAGTACACAACTCCAGAGGCAACCAGAACCAAGGCAAACAGGTGTCAAGTGGAGAGGTCATCACATAGCTCTCATGGGATCCCCTGGCACTTCCTCCAATTGAGGCGCCGACACCCATCTATGGATTCCCTAGCCCTCGAAAACAACATAAAGATACAATATCCAGCAACATCTACATAACAGAACACAAGCAATGAGAACAAGGGTGTCTAGTGGAGAGTGTCATCACATAGCCCTCATGGGATACCCTGGCACTTCCTCCAACTGAGGCGCCGACACCCATCTATGGATCTCCTGGCCCTTCCTCCTAACTGAGGCGCCGGCACCATAGGGTAGCTAATGCGGAGCCGATAATCTCTCATGAAGATGAGACTACGACTTTGCCGACCACGGCCTACTTAGTCTATCACTAGTCTACGCTAGCCCTAATGCATAGACGAGGAATCCAGTTTTAATTATCTTGTGTGATTTACTACCCATCCCCCTAAATTCTATTTTTAGGTTATCACTTGTTTAACTACTCTTACGTGGGTTCCCCTGAGCACTTCCTCCTTCTGAGGCGCCGGCGCCCACGAAGAGCCACTCTCCCTATGACCCCTAACATAAATCCAAACTAGGCAAGGGTTGAACCAAAGCATAAAAATCATAATACAACAAGAACACGCGAGGCATTAACCCTCTTGCAATAATTCATAATCCAAAAGTCTTACCAAACCGTTCAACCCTTCCAAACATAAACCATTAAAAGTTCTTCCTTAAATTTGAAATTTTTAAATGCTCATAATTCTTGCATACAAAGTCTATTTTTCATTTTTTTTGCAATAATCATCCTAAATAACTTGAAACATTAAAGAAGTAATAAATAATGAAAAAATTATATTTTTTACTAAGGAGAGTAAAAATTTGCATAAATCATTATCAGAGGTAGGTCCATGTTGTCTTTGATCCTATGCAGACCTCTAGGAGAACACACACACACACACACACACACACACACATATACATACATACATACATATATATATCTCCCTCTCTCCCCCTCTCATTCATTTACCCTCTCTACCTATATCTTCACTTTTCCCTTACTCTACCTTTATCTATATCTCTCCTCTCTCTCCTCTCTCTCCCTCTCTACCTAGCTCTTTCCCTTTCTCTTCCCCTCTAACTTTCACAGGTTATATATATCTCTACATATCTCTCCCTCTTTCTATCTATATCTCTCCCTATCTCCCTCTATTTGTATCACTCCATATTTCTATATCTCGCTACTTCTCTCTCTCTCTCTCTCTATGTGTAGACACATAAAAATAACTTAGACATACAAGCTCTATTTTTTCATATTTCTTCTCAACATAATTAAAATATTTAATTATGTCCTTATGGCCCAAATTCAACTATTAATTAAATAATTCTTAATTAATTAATTAATTCATGTCTTTTATTTGTCTTGATTATTTAAATAAATAAATAAATTTATTTATTTAAATATGTCACTAATGTCCTATGTCCCTCTATAATTAAATAAATTCTTAAATTTATTTAATTATTCACTTTATCCTTTCCTCTACAATTAAATAATTTTCATTAATTATTTAATTGTCCCTTTTGTCTTTTCCACCAAAATCTAAATAAAATTATTTATTTAAATTCCCATTCCCATTTTCCCACCAAGTAAATAATTAAAAATCACTATTTACTATCCTAGTCCCACCACTTTTGAATTAAATTAATTTTTAATTCAAAAAGTCAACACTGCCTCTTAAATCAAATAATTTTAAATTATTATTTGATTTTCTAGCAGTTTCTTTTTCCGTGCCCAATATCCTCTTGTCAAATGCATTCCTATCGATTGATTTAATTTTCCCAAAACTAAATCATAGCCCTCCATTTCAATTTTTACCCTAATTCTGCCCTAACTCTAATTGCTAGTTGTCATATTCAATCTCAAACTTTCATCTTAGGGCATTTGTCAACTGACAATCTTGGCCATTCATCCAAAATTGACTCTTTTATAAAAGGGAAATTTCAACCTCATTTTGTGACTTCATGCTTGCAAATTTTTTACTACACTTGCAACTTTTGAGTCAAATCCTTCAATATTTTGCTAAGTCTTTGTCATAGGTCATAGTTGCTCATAAAAATCTAAGGCCAAATACTATTTATAGCAAAATGCAAAGGGGCAATGAAGGTGATTCATGGAGTGCATGAAGGTTTTGGTGAGATTGTTCATTGTTTATAATTTTATGTTCCATTGTGCTTCATTGCTAGCTAGGGTTTAGTTTGTTTATGCTTTATATTGCTAAATTGATTTTACATTTGGTGAACTTGATGTGAAGAACAAAAAAATTTGCAGATTATGTATGAATTTTTTTATTTTTGTAGGTTTTAAGTATGGTTTGACCCAATCATCAGTAGAACGACACAACTGCTTTACATTAGGGAATATTTAGATTTCCTTGAATTTTGGGTTAGTTATATTGAATCTAGGTCATTTAGCCTTCTCGTTTATCAGTCTAACCTTAGGGTCATAGCATAGGCATCATTAGATAACTTGATTTTGGTAGACTTTCAACTATTTTGTAGGTTTAGGTTCATGCACCACAACTAGTTGTCATTTGTTGCATTCATCAAAAACCTAAATTGTATCTAGACTCTGGTGAACCATAGTCAAAATCCCTTGATTCACAGTCATAGTTCTTGAGACACATTCGATCACTCCTATGAGATGCATCTTCTAGTTTAGTGATGCAACTACCTGTTTAGGTTTTTTTTTTAATTTCTGTAAGTATTTTTAGTTTTATGTATTTCTGGTACAGTAGGTTAGGGTTTCCTAGTTACTAACATTCTGTTGGTAGCTTGTGGCAAGTGGGAGGAGAACACTAAATTTTTTTTGTTGTTCATTTTCATAAATTCTTTCATTTTTAAGAAACAAACAAACAATAAACTACAACTTGCATTCACTAATAAATTTGACTGCAAAATTCGACGAATTTTTTTGATGAAATATGTATAATTTGATGTATCGTCAGGTGCTTGTAAAATTTGATGTGTAATTTTCAATTTTTTAAAACTTTATCCCCGACGTTCGTCAAAATTTTGACAAACCTGGGTTTCATCAAAATTTTGACTATCAGTTTCATCGAAATTTCGATAAATATGAAAAATAAGAAAAAAATCAAATTGTGGCTGACATAAAGAAAAGTGAGTTCGCTGATTTGTTGCAATAGTGTTTTGCTCTACTTGAGACAGTTTGTGGAGAACTAAGGATGATTTTCTTGGGAAAAATCAGAAAAAATTCAAGAAGATATCACCAGGTTGAGGGTAGTCATTGTCTTTTGTAGAATTCAGTTGTGAAGTTAGATTTGTAGTTCCAGGTTTGAAAATCATATTTTAAATCAACATTTCATCATATTTCATTTTTAGAGGTTTAGAGTTTTGAGAATTTCATGTCCAAATTTTTTTGTGTGGAATCACCATAAGATCACAACCAAAGAGTAGATTCTTGTGACTGTAATTATGTGATCCATAACTCTATTGGTCATGTGGTATAGTTGTGCTATAACAAATACATGATGCATTCATGTGTGACCCAAGTTTAATGTGGCTATGTTGTGATAGAAATGGAGGCACTTATATAATGTAGTTAATTTAGGTTGTATAATGTAAGTGTCAATCATCATTGGGTGCATTTAGGTTGTCTCAGGTTTAACAAGTTACAATGTAATTATAACATGATCCAAGAGTGACTACCTCTTGCTGCAATAAAGAGCCTATAACTCTAGTTGATATGCAGAGTGGTTATGTTATATCAATTATGTAGTGCATTCAAGCACAACCCATGTTTAATGGGCTATTCTAGAGAGTGATCAAGATTTTCTAAACCTTATGAATGTTACTTAAAAGTGTATAGCTTAAACTACAAACCAAGTTTGTTACATACTTGAATGCTATCTTGGGTTACCACAAACTATAATAATGTGATCTGCTAATAACCATTATGGAAAGTATTAAAGCAAGACCCATGCTATATAGAATACATTTCCCTGATCAGGTTTACATACCTTAATGATCAAACACAAGCTTCCCACACACTCTAGGATACAATCCAAGATCATACCACAACTTTGTCAAGACAACTAATTTTCTGACCCAAGATTTAAGGTTGTTTTTTAATACCAACAAAATCATTGGTAAGAGAATGATTAGGGTACAAACCCTAGGCCTATGTAGAAACATAAACAATAACTCTAGCGGATTAGTGAGGTTGCAATACTAGAAATATTGAGACATTGTAGCTAATAACAAAATATTGCAATCTAAAGATTGTAGCCAATAACAAGCACACTATGTAGCTTAGTGACATTTGTAAATGCAATCTATGGTAAGAAGAATGACAGTCACTTGAGATGTGACAGTCAAAAAGAGGCTGAGCAGTGACAAGATAATAAAGCTCAAACCTTGCATAGTAAAGTGGAGATTTTAACAATGAGTTTGCTTACCCCCTTGCCGACCTTAAGGGTTTTCCAAATGCTTTTGGTAGTGTTAGACAAGGCAAATGCAATCAGGGAATGACTGTCCAAATGAAATAAATGGTAATCATAGGTTCAATGTTTCTTTTTAGCCATTAATGTATAATGGAGGTAGTGGATTGCATGTTTAAGCAGTGTTTTGAGACTCATCAAAGATGGGAGAATAGTGAATAATACCTTGTGGACTATGAAGTAGTGTCAATAAGGTTGAAGGATCTTAAGATCTACAATACCATGAAACAATGAGTCCCCTGTAGTAAGTAGGCAGTCTATAGGGCATAGTTTGATTTTATAGAAGGAAAGGAATCTTCAAGTGATAGTGAGTGAGCTGTTTGAGATTGTAGCTGAGGGTGCAATACCCAGTCTTAAAGGAAGTTAGCAAAGTAGTAAATGTGCAAGAAAATCAAATCGTACACAACAAACAATTCACAATGTTATCTTGCATAATTCCTTGAGTTTGAAGACAAAAATCTCATTGTATCTTGATGAAAGTGGTGACCTTAATGGTCAATCACTGGCAACCATGATTTTAAAACATGCTATTGTGCTTATTGTAGGAAGTTTCTTACGATCAAGTTCAATATTCTAATTTTAGGAGTCTAATGGTTGGAAATCATAGCAAAATCAAAATTTAATAAGTTTTGGAATTAACATTTTAAAGTGTTTTTTGGGGTCATTAACTTCAGACTATCTTCTCTTTTGCAGGGGTGGTTGCATGCCAAAAATTTTTGGTGTAAAATATCAAAATTATTAGATTTTGTTACCTGTCTATGAATAAAAATTATTGGAGTGTGAGTTTGATATTTTTTGAAGATCTAAATAGTCAAGCTTGGTAAAGAAAAATCATGTCAAATAATATTAGTCTAGAACAAAATGAAGAGACACTTGATAGATTATGGGTTAGATTGAAAAGAAAGGGTGATGGGAAATATTATTGTCCTTGTAATAATTACAAGAGCTTAAAGACGAGATGACTTTTAATCACAGCAACTGAGAAACATTATAGGCAACATGGTCACGTTGAAGGGGGGCATGATTATTGTCCATTGATAAGTTGTTCATTGTATGTGTTTATATTGATTGAATTTGTAAATGTTTATATCATTTTAACATTATATAAATATAATCACTTGATTTTGATCATGGTTTATTTGTGTCTATCATTATTATAAAGGTGGGGCACCCTAGGGCAGATGATATGGATTTTCACGGCCTGAAGAATGTGGTTTTGCAAGCGGACGAACATGGAGCTGTGAATATTGAAGATGAAGTTAATGATCCTATGGAAGAAGATGATCATGCACCAGAAAACATAGTTGAAGATGATGGTACAAATACATTGATCTATGACACATTTAGTGGCAGAGCTGATCATGATGATTGAATGACTTTGATGATGTTCATGATTTACTTGTACTTGAGAAGGCATATGAGCCCCTTTATGAAGGCTCCCAAAAAAATCTTCTCTTTGTTGTATTGTTGTTGTTGAACTTGAAGGATATGAATGGTTTATCAAACATAGCAATCTTACGGATGTTAAGGTATGTCATTTATGTCATTTTTTTTCATCTATTTTAATTATTGTTAGTTCATCACTAGTAAATAAAGGATGAAATATGTAAAATTAATATTCTTTATATTAACAAATTATTTTTTTGTTGTAGATTGATTGGTGAATTTTTGTTACCACTATTAAATATTTTGTCTCTCATACCGAGATTTATCTGGCATTATGAAAGATATTGGAATGGAGTATCAAGCAATAGATGCATGTCCCAATGATCATATTATATATCATAAACAATAGGAATTTGCAACAGAATGCTTAGAATGTCATATCAGTAGATATTGAACAGATCAACTAACAAAAAAGGTGCCTCGCAAGGTTCTTCGTTATATTCCCATTATTCCACATATGCAACGATTATTTAGGTGTGAAAGCTTAGGGAAATTTATGGATTAGCATGCATGGAATAGAAGTGGAGATGACATTTCTTGAATGCCTAGGGATGGTTTTGCATTTAGGGACATGGAGGAAAAATGACCACACTTTAAAGAACCTAGTAATCTCAGGCTTTCATTGGGAGCGGACAGTGTTAATCCATTTGGAGAGCTGAGATCTATTTACTCAGTGTGGCCCGTTTTTGTTATCAACAATAACATTCCTCCATGGATGTCAATAAAGAGGAAGCACATAATGTTGTCAATAATTGTCCCAGGTGTTTGTTTACATCAATTTTCTTTAACATAGTAGCATCTCATTTGTCTTATTTGTTGCAAATGACATATTTTTTTCATTCAATAGTCATGTCCATTAATTTATATATATTGCAGTAAAATGGTTATAATAATTGTGTAATGTTTATGTTCATTCAAATAGGTAAGTACCAAGTTAAAGATATGAATGTATATATCGAGCCTCTTATCGATGAGTTACTAAAGTTATGGAATGGTGTCACTATGTATGACGTCTCTAGAGCAATAGGACAAAGACAATTTCAATTCCATGTAATGCTTGTATGGGCAATTCATGATGCCCCAGGGCTAACACATTTTTGTGGTATGTTATAACGTTCGACTGCACTTTAACAATATTTAATCTTATGAAGTAGATATCATGCATGTTTTTCAAATAATCTATTCATTATATATAATTATAAAAATTGACATATTTAATCCAATTATATATGATCTTGCAGGTCTTCAAACAAAGGGAAAATTTACATGTCCAATTTGTGGTCCAAAGATGAAATCTTGTTGTTCAACAAGTTTAGGAAAGTAGGTGTTTGATGAGTATAGGCACTTCCTCCATAGAAATCATAAGTATCAAACTAGTACTAAAAAAAATATTTTCAATGGGAAAGAAGAGACTAGCATCAAACCACGTAAGAATGACACCTCACCTATGGAAGTTGGAATATAATAGAATTAATCATCAAGGTTATACATCAGATCAAATTGTTTATCTATCATATATGATATGTTTTGAATTTATATTTTTATATTGTGTTGTGTTTACTCATGCTGTAATTGACAATGATTGTCATTGTTAATTTGTTTAACTTATATGCTTCATGAAGGTCGTCAAGGAATTAATGGCTAGCTTCCACATGGACTAAAAAGTTATTCTAGACAATTTAGTAGGTTGCCCTACTATGAGCAGCTACAAATTGTGCATTTGTTTGATACAATGCATATCAGAAATAATATAACAAAAATGTTATGGAAAATATTGGATGGAAAGCATGACAAAAAAAAATTGTCAAAATTTGTAGTGACATCCAGGAAGCCAATCATCCAATGAAAAATGTCATTCAATTAAATAGCGATGGAGACAAAATTAATATAAGTTCCCTTCCTTGGTTATTAATAGAGCAACAAAGCAATGCTATAAAAGAGGTCATACGAAAAATTTGATTTCCCACAGGATTTGTTGCGAACATAAACAATATAATAACAAAGAAAGGTGAATTTTGGTCAGGGATGAAAACGCATGATTGGCATACCTTCATTAAGGTAATTATTCTGGTATATTATATACACTTGTATAATGCATGTATTTTTCAGTGTATTATGTTTACTACTTTTGAAAAAATAATGAAAATATCATTTTATAATTGTTGTAGTACGTTCTACCTCTATCTCTCTTAGACAACTTTGACAACAATTTAAAGCAAGTTATATATGATCTTGGAAAATACATGAGGTCAGTAGTGATATTTGTTCAATTCGTTGTATACATCTTATAATTGCCATTTGTTTTACTTGTTATGTAATATATTGTATATTTTTGTTAAATCTCGTTAATATATTTGTGCCTTGAATCACTTGTAGATGGCTGTCATCTAAAGAAATCCATAAAGAAGATATAAATTATTGGAAGAGAAATATTCCTTGTCTAATGTGTGAAATGCAAAAGTGTCTACCTTTGACATTTTTCAATGCACAAGAACACTACCTCATACACCAAGTTGAGGAGATTGAATTGTGTGGACCTATACACACAAGGTCAATGTGGATGGTTGAGAAGCACTTCAAAATTTTGAAGGATTTGGTTAGACAAAGAGCACATCCTGAGGGTTCTATGGTGGAGGGATATGTGGCATACCAGACCATGGTGTACATTAGTAAATATCTTCCTAAGTTTGCAGCAAAGATCCATGTAGATCGCATTTTGGATCCCAACTCCATTAACAAATTCGAAGGGGAGTACCTAATGGGGAAAGGTAGATTGATGAAAGTGAGAGGTAATTATAAGATGGCCATGGAGATTAATTTGAATACATTTTACATATGGTTTTTATGTATATTGTAATTATTTAATTTTTAATCTTCAATATACATCAATTATAAATTAAGGTCATATACTATGGTATTTAACTAATTATACCATTTGTGAATTTTTATTTTTTTTTGATACAGTTGGTCGAGAGTGGGATGCACTACATTTGTACGTTGCAAACAATCTTGATTATATGGATTGAATGATGTCAACAATCTGGTCACACATTAACATGGGAAGGTGTGGCTTCATTAGTTAAAGAAGCTCATCGTAATGGAGATTCCAATGTTACACAAAGGGAAATTGATTTAGCATATGGTTTAAAACATAAACAACTATATATAAATATATTAATCACCCATATTATTTAATTATTTTCAATTATATTGATGTATATATATATGTTGAGATTGTTTTCTTTGCATATATTCGGCCAAGAATAAATATGTTTATCAACTGACAATATTGCAATAATTTTTACATGTTTGACATATTGTAGGTGAAACACCACAAGGCTATGTGGTGCAATGGTCATAAATTTCAAATTAGAATGTTGGATGACATGAAGAAAACTTGTGATTTTGGTATAATTGCAGTCTTTCAGGTGACTAATGTTTCATCTAGAAGCCACATACATCCAAAAGTCTCAGAAAATTGATACTATGGGATTTTGGATGATATACTTGAGCGTGACTTTAAGTACTTCAGATTAATTCTATTTGTCATCCTATGGTACAGGCTACGATTGAATGAAAATGATTTTGAGAGAACTGTTATTGAACATGATAATGGATTTACCATGGTTAATACAAGGTTGATCGAGTGAGCTGGAAATGAGCCCTATGTTCTTCCAAGCCAATGTGAGCAAGTATTTTACTCAAAGGTTCCAGGTAAATCGAGTTGGTCATTTGTTGTTAGACATGATCCAAGAGGAAGGCCGGTAAAGTATAATGTGGTGGAAGAAGAAGATACCAAAGAACTAGAAAATGATGTAGATGATGATCAGAATCAACAGTTAGTTGATGATGTCCCTAACGAAGATGTCAAAGAGGAGGAACTAGATGATGATGATGTAGGAGTTAATGTTCATGAAGATGATATATGTGTGGATGATGACATTATTGAAACTGATATCAATGATGATGATGATGATATGACCAATCCTTACAATGTTGAATCTGGATTGGATGATACAGACAAAGAGTTGGATGAAGAAGAAGATCAATGCCATTGAAATGTATGAGTTATGTGATTATATTATCTATTTGATATTAATTTCTTAATAAAATTATATTTGACTTATGTGGTTACATAATTAATTCATGATGTTTTTAATTTTTATGCCATTAAATAATTAATTTAATGATTTCCTTTTTAATCATTGAAAGGTCAAAAAATTAAAACATTTCAATAGCGATGTTAACAACCTTGAAATTAGTGTGTTCTATGTTTCATGTGATCATAAAAGATTAAAAAGTCAGTTGTAGAGGTGGTTTTTTAGTGGTTGATGTGTAAATTCCTTTAAAAGGCATAAAGTGATCATTGTAATGGTTTTTGATGGTTGAGGATTTAAAATACAAGCTCTTGACATTCAAAAATATGTGTTTTTCTTGAATTTTTTTGTATTTTTCCTATTATGCAGCACTGTACGGTCACATGCAGCCATATTTTGATGTGAAATCAATTCCAGGTCATGAAGATATGTGTTAGTTTTTATTTGAATCTAATTTGAGGGCTTAAGGTGTTGATTTGAGTTAGAAAGGTTCATTTCTTTGCATACAACCAGTTACCCTATTTTTGAGGGTTTTGTAGTCCAAACATGATATAAAGGGGCTCTTACACTTTTTGTGATTACTGTAGCTTGTGTAAGAGGCCCCATGGATATTATTGTAATTTTAGGATGCATGAATAGGGTGTAGGATGGAAATAAAGAAGGTATAGTTGTTGTCCTCAAGAGTTTTGTGAAGAAAAGCATGTGAAATGAGAGGTAATTTTTGGCCGATGCTTGTTTGCTCCTTCATTTTCTATAAGAAGGATTTCAAGGCTAGAAGTATGGGTTAACAAGTTAGATATTTTTTGGTCGAGTCTACGTAGAGCTGCAGAGCCAATTGTAAAGTTCGATGGTTTTAAGGAAAATGCAATTTAGGTTTTGAGTCATTTTGTAGTAGGTTTTGAATTCATGGGGATTTGATGTTTTATGATAGTACTGACATTTGAATTGAAATGATTAATTGAAATTCATGTCTCTTAATTGTACATGCATATCTGAATTTTGAATAAGATAATCAAGGGTTGTCTTGTTCATCTCACTCTTGTGGTGTCTATGATTTTATTTTGGCTTTAATTCAAGGAATTAATAAAAATGCTTGAATGGGATTATAGGTGGATATGTTTTGTATAAGGATTTGATAAGTAGTATTGGGTTAGAATACATGTTGATGAAATTGTAAAGCAATTTTCTCAGAGATCTTATATGTTATGTGTTAAATCTGTTATAAACCCTAAGATGTTTATGAATTTGACTCCCTCAATGGATATATGGCACTGATGTAAGTTGTACTAATTTGTATGGTTTAGTATTTTGTTTGTCTTTACCTAGCGCTTGCTACAAATTGAAAATCAATGACTATTTTACATTGTGCAATGTGTTGTAGTTATCTCATGCTCCAAATAGTTGATATTACTGATGAACAACCAATTCTATTCAATATTATGCTATTATGTTGAGCTATTAAATGAGATTATTTGTTGTTGTTAATGTTTTTTACAATAATGGTGCAGAGGTTGTAAACACATTAAGGGATCACCCTCCCGGGTCTTGCAAAGCCCAAAGTGTAGGAGGTCTTTAAAATCCTCGTCAGTTGGTCCAGGTTCTTCGAGCTGCCCTTGATTGGAATTGGCAATTCCATAGCTAAATTAGAAGACCAACCTGGTTATAGAAGAAACAACCAACAGGTAGAGGGGATAGAGATAGAGGGATTCAGTGAGAGAGAGTGGGAG
>VDFB02000015.1:389789717-389891794 GCA_007258455.2 Sequoia sempervirens | reverse complement strand
TTTCTTATTCTTCTTTTTCCTTTTCTCTATCACAGTATCTCTTTCTTTGTCTATGCATCTTTCTTTTCTTTTTGTTTCAATTTTAAACTCTTACCTCTCTTATATCTATTTCCTTCTCTTTCTTTGGTTTTCTATGATTTTTATTGTTACTCACTATTTCTTTCTAAATTTTTATTTTGTTCTTTCTTGCTTCCATTAAGTCTTTCTTTCCTTTTTTATCTCTTTTTCTCTTTCTAAAATCCTTTCTTTATTTGATAATTCCCCTCTTTTTGTCACTTTTATCTTTATTTTTTCACTCTTTTAATATTACCTATGTTTTATGTCTGTTACTTTTTTGTTCATTTATTTTTGTATTAAATTACTTTTTTCTTTTTTTTTTTTTTCTTAGATCATTTTGTTGTTTTTTTATCTTTCTTTTTAATTTTTAATTTATTATTTTTTCTCTTTTTCTCACATTAACTCAATTTTTATATCCATCTCTTTGTTTTCTATCTCACTTTACCTTTGTTTCTCTCTCTTTGTTTGTATTTATTCTCTCTATTTCTATTCAAAATGTTTCTATGTTTTGTCATCAATCTTTATCAATTTTTTTTTCTTTTTTTCTTTAGCATTTCCCCCGTTTTCTTAATCTATATCTCTATGTATTCCTTCCCTCCCCCCTCTCTCTCTCCACTTTCTTTATTTATGTCAAGTTTAACTCTATTTTTGAATCTATTTTTTTATTCTCTTTCTTTACTTAAGTTAATCTTTGTTATCACTCTAATATCTTCCTTCTTTCTCTCTCTCTCTCTCTCTCACACACTCTTTATATATATTTCCTTTGTTCTTAGTTATATATTTTGTTTATTCACTATTTATTTATTTGACTTTAGTTTTTCCATTATCTTTTTTTTCCTTTCTTTCTTTGTGTTTTATTTTTCCTTTTTCAATGTTTTTATTTTATTTGTTTCCTTTCTATCTTTTAACTTTCTCTTTGTCTTTCCTTTGTTCTCTTTCTCTTCCTTTATTTATTTCTTGGATTTTTCATTTATTACTTCTTTTTTAACTTATAATTTCTACTTTCTATCAAGATCTCTCTCCCACTTACTCATCTTTATTTTTATCTAATTTATTAGCCCATTCTTTCCCTTCATGTCCCCTCTCTACATTTCTCTTTATTTGCATTTCTTTTTTTGGTTCTACTAATGGTTTTAATTCTTTCTTTTTTATTTTAATTATCTCTTTTTTCGTCTAATTTTCATTCTCTCTATCCTTTTTTTTTGTCTTTATATTTTTGTATGTATCTTTCTTTTGTTAAATACCTCTATTTTTTTACCTTAATTTATATATGTTTTGCATCAATCTTGATCTCTCTCTCTCACCCACTTAATCACACTCTTAATTGGTTTCTTTTTCATTTTTCTTCCTTCATATCCTCTAGGACTCATTAATTTTTTCTATGACCCCTAGCCCCATGGTAATTTGGACTAGTGGTGGATTTTATGATGCAATCAAGATCGGAGGACCTTATCAGGCCATCATAATCTTGTAGCCAACACAGACTACACACACACAAATTGACACAACATAGGAAAAAGTGAGAAAACATAGCTTCCTTTTATTACTAAAATGTCAATTCAACATTACATGCCATCGAATGGGCTTTCATTACATCATCCACAAATTTGAAATAGATTCATCTTAGACTCTCACTAGACTAACCTCTCCTCTCCTCTCTCATTCTGGTCGGTTCACTCTTCTCACGAACCTACCATGTGAGCTCATGGCTACTCGTCACCACATCTCCTTGCTCTTCCCAACATCGGCTATCCTTTTATATCATCACCTTCCTAATTTTTGTCCTTTTCATTCTTCACTCCTATGTCGTAGTATCACCATGCAATTACCTCGCTATCAGTAGCTTCCAATCATCGACCAATGAACATGTATTCCACAACAATGATGTGGAATGGCATCGAGTCTTGCCTTGCCAAGTGTTGTGACTAAATTCATCATCTACTACCATTGACCATTCATCTTTAGTTACCAATATTATTCATCTCATCATCCTATTAGAGAGACCAAAAATCATCTTCTTTCGATACACCTACTTCTTGCCAATGTTCACCTTATGCTATGTCCATCATTCCATTGGAGTATCACCATGTCACGGCTCCATAATCTACAACAAGGATGTGTATTATCATTCATCTAATCTCGTCATGCCACATATCTACTTTGACATCTTCTGTCATCTCATACCCCAGTTGGGTCCCACCAAGACTCTACACTGTCTGTGTGTGATCGATTTTAAGAGTGTATCAAATGTAAATACAAATCAAAACACACTGATAGAACATTATATTAAAACAAAATTTAAATGAAAATAAATGCAAACTCTTTCTTCTATTTTTGATATCGTCATATCGTCCTCTATCTCTAGTGTTTTGTTGATTCCAACGTGCTCTTAGATTGTGTACTAGGTGTGTGAACCCCAACCTTGGTACCTGCAAAACAATATAAGTAACAAGTTAAACAAGGATTCCCCATGAAATCCATTTACACCATTCAAACTAGGAATAAAATATCAAAGAACACAAAGGAAATGATAAAACAAAGATTAAATCCTAATTAGATGTGCAAACTCATGTTCCCATGGGGGAATTTGTGCCAATTTGATATGAAAATTGGCCCTTTCCCAACTCCAATGATGCAAGCTTTGATATGTTGACTTGATGAAGAGATTTGATCCACTTTGATGATGAATGGTGAGAGCTCCAAGCCAAAATCTTCAATAATCTAGCTAAGAACTCAAGATTGATGAATGGAAATGACTAAGTATTTTAGCATGGTAACTTTGCCTAGATTGTGGATGATGAAATGAGGATATGAGCTCTTTATTTATAGAATTCCAAGATGGATGAATGTCCAAATTTGAGCAATGTGGGACTAACATTCATCCAATGATATGATGCCACTTGTCAAGCTATGAATGGATGAAGGATGTGCAAGATTTGGGGTTTGTGCCAATAAATGCATAAATTTGAATTTCAAATTTGTTGAAATGACTTGTAAGAGGGAAGGGAAAATGCAATAAATACCACTTGGCTCAAGGCAAAGGACACGTAAGATGAATTTATTGCCTTGTTGGATGTACATGTTGACTTGGAATTTTTGAATTCAAATTGAGAGAATATTCCAAAAGATGCCTTGTGAGGAAAATAGAGATTTAATAAATGAGTTAAATCTATTTTCATGTGCAACTTGCATTATCTAGAGGATGGGACATGAGATGAGATTAAATTAATCAAGGATTAATTAATTTAATGAGAAAGGTTAGATGATGTGACCTATTTGACTCCAATTCATGGATTTATTTAAATCAAATAAGAGAGGAATATGACAAGATATTAATTAAATAAGGATTTTGATTTATATAATTAAAAGAGATGGTGTTAGATTAAATCAAATAAGGTTTTAATTTATTTTATATAATGGATAGACTTTAGAGATTTAATCAAATAAATTGATTATTTAATTAAATAGGGATAATTAGATCAGATGGATTGATTTAATTAACAAAAGAGATGACTTAATTAGATAAAATGATTTATTCAATTAAGAGATGAATATTGATGAATTTAATCAGATAGGGGAATTTGATTAAATGGTTAGACCGAGGGATGATTTAGGAAGAAATGAGGTTAGTAAGTCAGGATCAGATGCACAATGTCAATCTCTATATTTTACGTGTCTACATTAGGCTTCAACAAACAGTCTTCCTAGAGAACGAGATTGAGTATGAATGCATGCAATGCTATGCTAAGACATGATTATTCTGATGCTAAATATGATTGATAAGATGAAAGATTATGAATTTGATAAAAGCTAAAGATGATAAGAAAATGCTAGAATGCTAGAATGCTATAATGCTAGAATGCAAGTAATCTATAATTAGAACCAATGCTTGGATTCGTAGTGATATTTATAGAGTTTTTGAGAGATTCTAATTGGCTGATGTGATCAACGACTATGAAAATTTCTGGCAGATCGAACGGTCGAAGATGGATAAGACTGGAGAGAAAAATAGAAGAAAACAGAAAACAAGCTTTGTTTCCTTTTTCGAAGAAGAATTGAGAGAGAGAGAGGGTAGAGGGTTTAAGGGTTAAGGGTTAATGGTTTAGGCAAGTTTAGACAGCTACAGGGTAAAAAGTTGATGGAACTTCAAAGTTTTGTTCTCTGTTGTATTCTATTTTATCTTGATCCGGGACTCCGCCTTGTGTCTTTGGTCATCTATTTCAGGTGTTTGGAAAAATCCTAAGGTTGGGGTTTTACCTTGGGAAACTTGAAATCTTCATGTAAAACCCTAGTGTTCATCTTACAGCTTGGATGGGATCTATTTGGCCATTACTTTTTGGGAAGGTTTTAAAATGACTTAAGCCCCATCTCTTCATCTAGGATGGGCCCCCTTTTGTTTTATCATTTTATTTCCATCGCCTGACTTTATTTTTCCTAAGTCTTTTGTTGGTCCCATGTTCCCTCATTAAAACTTATGTCATTGTTTGTCGTCGGCCTAGTGATGTCCCCTTATTCCTTTAGGGGAGAGGGCCTAGTAGTAGCAGGCTAACTTTCTCATCATGTAGCAATTGACTGAATATCGTAGAACCTTCATTTTTTTTAAATGTAGATTGGTGTCTTATTTATCTATAACTAAGGTTTGGAGGCGTACTCATCATGCAACTCACCACATCGAAGATCTTTTGAGAAGTGCCTAAAATTTGACTTTTTAAAGGTTCGACCAAAACTTAATCATGAAACCCCCAATAATTTGAACAAAAAAATATCATTTGTTGCTTATAGAATATCATATTTTTATTTAAATTAAAATTAATATACAACCTAAGTGGACCAAATACTTATTGATAATCATAAATCTTTGATATCTCTCACCTTTTATATTCAACACATATGGACTAATAGTTGAACACAAAAATCTATTTGTTGTTATAAAACAACACATAATTATTTAAAATACAACTTATATTGAACAAAAATGGACCAATAGTTGAACACTAAAACTTTTTGAAAATCCTTCACATTTAATGGGAAAATACATGTTATTTATTGTGCTCACCTTTTATATTTGTGATAGGACAAACTATTAATATAAAGTTATCCAATGCTTGTACAATGCTAGGTACCCAATTGTTGTACACATAAGAACAATATTTTTTCACTATGATAACAATACTTGTTTAAATGAGTGTCTTATTTTATTAAATGATCATTTTATTTTTTAAATGATATAATTATAGTGGAGAGTTATGATATTTTATTTGAAACAAACAAATACTTATTTCACTTCTTCATGAATGTATTTATGTTTTTTTCATATAACATTTATAGGTTCTCATGTGTTCAAGTATGTGTCCATTTTTTATCAACATTTGGTTTCTTCTTAATTTACATTTGGATTGTTTATTTACAATATATAGTATAAATATGTGGTAAGACTAGGTATTATCATCACGATTGAGTGCATGACTATTGGACCCTGGGGGGACGTCTGGGCTGTACCCTCCCTTGTCCTAATGGCCCGCACAGGTTTCCCATAGTAGTCCATATAGACTGTTGCGTACAACAGCAATAGGGACTGTTGTGCGTAGTCCGCGTACGACAATGTGGGTTAATTTAGTGTTTTATATAATATATTAACATATATTAATATAAATATATATATATTTATATTAATATATATTAATATATATATATTTATATTTATATTAATATATGTTAATATATATATATAAATTTATGGTTTTTACTTTTTATTTTTACAAAAAAAATAGAAAGAAAATAAACAAAAGGTTCCTTTTTACATAGTTTTTTTTTAATATATATATATACACACACACACACTGAGTTCTCTTATGACTATGAAATTAGTAATATGATTGAAATTTATTTATGGAAATTAGTCGAATGGTATTCATAACAGAATTATTATAAAAATGCTATCTTCAAAATTATTTCATTAAATTGGGAAATAAATCTCATTGGATAATTACGAATGAAATAAATCAAGTTGTGGATATTGTTATATTACTTGCATTATAGAATCTTGTTAGATTGAGTTGGTTATTTTTCCTTATCATATGTTATAGTTTGACTTGTTCGGTGTGGGAACCCAGTTGATTTTATGAACCTGTCTATGGATGTTGTGAACCTTAGGCTTCCAGAGGATAAATTTTATTGTTGGTCGATATCCTCATTTTATGTGCTCTTGATGTAGCAAGTTATTTGGTATCATTATTGTAAAAGGGTTGTATGAGATTTCGTTGAGACTCTGATTATGTGTTTTAGCGAGATAGGTAATGCCTCGCATGTCATTGGTTGAGATTTAATGCTTTGTTCTTTATGGTACAACCCTTGATATTGATTATGTTTTGGGGTCTCCAAGGAGAGTGGCTCTTCATGGGGGTCGGCACCTCAAATAGGAGGAATGGCTCAGGATAACCCACGTAAGAGTTAGATTAACAAGTCAAAAACCTAATAATAGAACTTAGAGGGATGGGTAGTAATAACATAATAAGATAATCTTGGATACCTCGTCTATCCATTAGGGCTATCACAGACTAATGGTAGACTGAGAAGTTTGTGGTTGGAAAAGTCGTTCCTCATCCTCAAGAGAGGTTAACAGCTCTACATGAGTCACCCTATGGGGTTGGTGCCTCAAGTAGGAGGAAGGGCCAGGATAACCATAGATGGGGGCCGGTGCCTCATGTTGGAGGAAGGGCTAGGATAACCCATGTAGGCTATGCGTTGACACTCTCCACTAGGTTCTCTTATGCTTGTTTTCTTGGTTGCCTCTGGAAGTGTGTTATGATTGTTGTCTTGGACTTACTTGGCAGGTGGTTATGGTTGTTTCTTTGACTTATTCGTGATGTGTTATATGGCTTTGAGTTTACTGTGATTGAATCTTGGTTGTCGTTGTTTATGATCTATGCTATCTTTTGATGTTGCTATTGGAATTATTGTTATTATGATATTCTTTATTAGAGTTAGTTTTGTGGCATTCTTGGTCGCAGTTACTTCCTTGTCACCTTTGAGCACGGGGGGTGTTTTTTCTAAAACCCACATGGTCGGGTGGAACGTGCTTCGCACCCATCTGGTTCCCCATCAACATTTGTTCTTCATGGTATCTTTTAGATAGAGCTTGTACCAGATATTCATCTTGTATTTTTGACATTCTTTGTATTATGTATTTATGCCACATGTATGGGAGGTTTTATTGTATCTCATGTATTGTGAACATGTAATGTATTCAAAGATGATGTATTGTAAATGCACCCTTGTAACCATTCATGATTTATGAGATTTATTATGGGTTGTATCATGTGATGTATCTATACTTATGCTTTTGGATATATGTATGTTATCTTTTGAAAATGGATATTGTAATGTTTATGATGGATGTTAGATTAGTTAAGTTACATAGCCTTATGTGTATCTTTCATTATGAGTTGGTTTTATGTGATGTGACCTCGCGTGCTCCAAAGGACTTGATGTTATGATGTTAACGTGCGATGTGATTATGTTTAATGGTTTATTAAATGTTTACTTTGTATTATTTAAAAAAAAAATGTGTGCATTATTTTGTCCTTTAGGGTTTGCACAACGGGCATTACAGATTATGTTGCATTGTTGAAATAACCATTGTGGTATTGGTTTGATAGCAGACTATTGTAAAAAAAATTGAAATAGAAAAGAGTTTCCCAAATTTTATAATGATGGCGTAGACCTTGTCTCTTCAACAAAGGATGTTCCTAAATGTTGCTCATTGGTCAATAAGTATTGCAAAAAAAATTATGAATCTAGAATTTACAAGGCAACTGTTACATAGATTGGTTGTCTAGTATTAACATGTTTCATGATATTCTTCTGCCCTCATCTGCTTAAGTATCAATAACTTTCATATTATTGTTTTCCACTCATCTATTTAAAGCTGTCTATAAGAGATTATTTAATTGTTCTTGTAATAAGGATTTTTTTAAAATTTTAAAATTCTATAATATTTACCATGCTTATTTTGTTTGGATCGAATATATTATCATTTAGATATATTGGTGTATATATAAATAAATATATACATGTGTACATATGGATATATATATCTAGTTATATGTGTTTTTTAAAATGTGTAGACAAAGGAAAAATTCAATCCATATATGTAATTAAGAATTTTCATTCTTGTTGTTGTATATTCCATTGTTTCTATTAAAAAGGATGAAGGCAACAAGTACAAACATATACAAATGTTTTCATATAGGTATTTATAGAAATATAGCAAGAAAATTCCATGCATACATATATAGGAAACCTCAAAGATTGTGAATATTTCTAAGTTATCTACCAGTTGGCATTGAATGTTGCAATACATTAATCTTTGATTTTTTACTGTGATAGAGCTTCCAATCAGTCAACTATAATTTGGAAGATTTCTTGCCTTTAAAAGGTCCCAAAACTATGTCTGCAAAATCAGGCTTCGTGGATGGATCTCTAGAGCCCCCGAAAATTGATTTGGTGTCACCTCCTATAGGTCACTGTAATGCCCCTCCGTATTCACCTCTCTGGGCATTTAGAGTAAGTTTGTTCGATAATTGTTGATTTTGGGTCTACGTAACTATTTTAGCATTTGGCTTATTTAACTAATAAATAAATTCTTTTAATTATTTTATGCCTTTAAATGAATTATTGCGTAAACAGGGTACTTTGATAAATGAATATCAATAGATTTATAAATTATAAAGTTAAGTTATAATAAATAAGTAAATAAAAGTTGTAAGTTGGGATATGCTGTTATTGGGCTATGATGGTGGAGTCTATTTTAGGATTAGTCATCTTGGTTTTTGGCAGTTTAAAGTAAGAGCTTATAAAAAAAAGTTATGGCATGTCGAGTTAAGTCAGAGTTTTCTCCTTAATTTTTGTTATGGTTGCATAATTTGGGGGAAGGACTTTAATTTCATACCAATCATAATTGGTTGTATGGCTGGTTGCGTACGGGGATTGAGGAATAACATTAGTTGGTTACCAATCATGCTTGTTGCATGTTAATACGGATAAGGGAATAGTTATAGTGGATTTTAGCCCAGGGAGCACGTTTGGAGGGGAGCTCAACTTGTTGTAACGGATCTTCTCTCCTTGCATGGCGGTACCCATATGGGGGTCTCGGGCATTAATTTGTGGAGATATACTTTTTTGTGGACTTTTGCAAGGACGGACACCAGGGAAGTAGAGTCAGATCTTCCATAGAATTGAGTTGACTACTGGAAGGGAGTAGCAAGCGCTAGATTTGGTATCTCAGAATTAAAAGAAAACGAGTTCTTGTGGTGTTTTTCTAGATGCCCATTTCATCGAATTCAATCTACTACATATTCCGTAAAATGAACTCACCTGTTAGGTAAGTGGTTCTCCTCATATATCGATTCTTAAATAGGCACTATTTACTTATTCTTTTTCTGTATATTCTCTTCTAAGCTTAAACTTAGTGACTATTATGTTATTGTAAATCGATTATGTGAGTCTTTGAGACCATTTTTATGAACCTCTTTCTTTAGGCCATTTTATTGGCCCTTAAGAATTCATCTCACTGAGACAGGCGAAGTATTTGAAAACATTTATTTTTGTATAGGCAACTACTTATGCCACGGAGCTTTTGCATCTCTTGTCAAGGTTACTATATATATTTTTGAATAAACTTCATCATCAATTCCTCTCATATATATACATCTTGGCCTCTCAAGAATCATCACTCGAGAAATCCTCAGCCATGACTTCTGGTAGTAAGTCGATTTGCTGGCCCTCTTGAATTTTTGTTTTTCTATTGTAGGAAATGCGTATGGTTTATTTTGGCATAAGGGATATAACCACCAGCCTGTGAGACTCTTGTGACTCATATAATTATTATACCATTCTGTGACTTTTCCCTGAGGATTTTTGTCAAATGGTTCACGTACCATGACTTTGCTTATGCATTTTGCATGCATGTCTACAACCAGTGCACAATATCATAGTGCAAGTCTATTTCTCAGTTTATTTCATTTAGCATCGGTGCCATTAATATCCATAATAAAATAGAACCATTTTAAATGATGGAAGTGGTTCACATCTTTCTGAACAATATCTCTTACAACAAACTAGGAGATGAACATGGTTGTAGCGTGATTATCAGAACATACCCGAAGGTTCTTAAAAAATAAATCTAATGGCCATTTGAGGGCCATGATTAATAAGCCATCGCCAAACCAACTTCTTCAACCTTGCATATATCTTCTATGTTGGTGGATGCGATCTGTCTCCTACACACAAAAAAAAAACATGTACCATTATATGTCGATCAATCCAACTGCTTCAAGGTTCTTTTCCGAGCAAATACCTTTACATTGAATCTATAATGCTATGCAAGATGAATTTAATTCAAGATTGGAAAGCTTCCAGCAAAACCTTATCCAACTGCATCATTTGACAAAATTCCTACCATTACACTTGGGTACGCAACCATAGGCTGTTCCTAATCTTTCGTTTTGCATAGGCATACATTCCTGCTTATCTAATATTTCTCTTGTCACTGAATGGAAGGTTTACTTGCTCTCTTCCTTATCTATATATATTTTTATTACCAAGTAAATTGTTGAGATCATTTTGTTCTGATAAGGAGGCCTGTGCAAGTGTTTCAGAGTAGAACATATGTCATAGCATTGTTTGGATTCAACAGGAAATAAAAGCTGTGTTGCTGGAAATACTCTGCCAATATACATATCTTATCTACATGTTCCTATGATGAAATTCCCTGCTATTATGCTTTGAAGGTTACTTGGTCGATCCTACCAGTAGTCATTTGCTTGTCTCAAAGATTAAGCCATGCATGTCTAAGTATGAACTATTTCTGACTGTGAAACTGCGGATGGCTCATTAAATCAGTTATAGTATCTTTCATGGATGTCTCTCATTATACTGAATATTTGATATAGTACACTTTAATATAGTGCAAGTCTCTTTTAGATCATTGTGCCTTGAACATTGAATGAACCTAATATTTATTTCATGCGTCACTGTAACTGATGTATACCCAATTCCTGGTGCTCGAATTGGAGGTAATGTTTCCTTGTTATTGTTAGTCTAGTAATCATTGTTATATGTGACCGTCCATACCTCTTTTTCTTTTTTAGTAATTCGCATAAGCGAAAACTAAGTTATAAAACTATAGTCTCACCTAAGATATGAGCGTAACTTTTCCTGCCATTAGATGGACCAAGACTCAAAATGATAACTTATATTAATAAACAGTGTTAGATGAAATCCTCTTTGCATCTCCCTTCGCTATCTATTGGGGGACATATATGATGACTGCCAAATGTTGTTTTGTGAAATTTATATATTTATTCCCTGTACTTAGCTAGCGCGCCTGTCTCATACTAGTATCTTGGTTGCTACATGTTATATTATCTATGTCTGGAAATAGCGTTGCTTTCCTCTCTTAAAATTGTGGTAGAGCCTTTCTTTGGCCGAGCGCTTGCCTTCATTTTGAAATCTTTTTAGACTGTGATTGCTTAATATTCAACATCATTAGTTGAGCACTATGTTGTAGTCCTTTACTTCAGGTAAATATTTGACTAGCTTGTATTTGCACCCTTGTGTCCAATATCACTCTAGTGTTTCCTCATGTTTGACCCAAAAAGGTGGTTGTTTACCTTATCACCATATTCTCAATCCAATTAGACTTGGGATGCCTATTTAAAATTTGGTTGAGTGGTATAGTCAAATACATTCGACCTTAGATTGGACCTTTATTTTATATACCTTTGTCTTTCTTACAAGATAAGCGAATGAGTATATTTACCCAATACTAGATGTAGAATATTATGACATGTTGTAAATAATGGAAGCAATGTGAGCATGCTAAGCTCAAAATAGTTAAACTCTTTTTAAGAATCATTGAAACAAACTCTAGTTCTTATGAAAATAGATCCTTATGATGATTTGATATATTCATATGTATTTATGTAAAGGTATGTTATATTATATGGTGATTAAAAAACTAATTTAGCAAGGAAAAGAGATTGTGAGTTCTTTCCATAGTTATAGTTGTTTGATGAGTTTATGATTCTTTGATTATTCATTCATGTAGTTTTATTAAGTTATGATTAGTGGACTTTAATATTGTTGTCACAGTTGTTGATCTTGAGATGATTTTGGTTATTATGGTTGTTAGTGACATGGTGATGATTGTGGTTCTTGTTTCATGGAGAGAGCCCATTGTGTCTTAGACTTAATGAGAGGATTTTGACTTTAAGGTTGGAATGTTGCCCCTCACTATCTTATTCTTGTTGACTCGATAATTGTGGTTTGAAAATAATTCTTTGAGAACTTGTTACTATGTCTATCCCTTTGATGGGGAAACCTTTGTTTAGATAATTTGTTAGTTTTCCTGAGGTTAGAGGGGATATGGTTTCTTCTTGCGAGAGTTGGTATGGGGGTCCGGTGACCTAGGAGGATTGCCTTGGATTACCCATATCATACCTATTGTGGTTATTTGAGTTTTCATGTTGTTTCACTTGCACTTGAATTGTTTCTATGTGGCTTTGAGCCTTGCACATGAATGTGGTTATTGTTACTATGAATTTCTAGCATGAGAAGGTGTATGCCTCACCGGATGCAGTTATTTTATTGGATTAGGTTTCTTGTGCAAATTGGCTTTCCTTTTTGTGTTTTCTGAGATATGTTATTATTAGGGGAGTGGCTCTTCATGGGGGCCGGCACACAAAGTGGTGCCTGGGTAACTCATGTGGAGTTAGTCTAATAAGTGAAAACTAAATCAATATATTAGGTAGTCTAAAACACTTAACTATATAAATTATGCCTCCCTCATGGAATCAAGGGCTAGTTCAGACTTGGGAATTAGTTGAGAAGGTCTGGAATGGAAAAATCATTGTCTTGTCCTTATGAAAGATAATTGATGCCGCATTGGATTGCATGTGGGGCTGGGTTTTGTAAGAGGTCACCAGGGTAACCCAAGTTGGGGGCCGGGGCCTAGGAAGATTCGCCAGGGTAACCCATGCAACATTGCAATGACACTCTTCCTTTAACAACCATGTATGTTTTTTTTCCCTCTATGTTATTCTTGGGCCTCTGGAAGCACATGTTGGCATTTGTATGTTGATTTTTATTGGTTATTCTTTATATTGGGCACATCTTGTGTTGGTTATATTTTGTGCTGGTGATTGCCTTATGTTATTGTGGTTCTTGTTGTGAAGTCTTGTATCCTTGTTCTATATGATGGTTATCGTTGGGGTCCTTCTTGTCATCTCTTAGCACGGGGGGTGGGCCTTCAGGTCCACGTGGTTGGGTGGAACGTGCTATGCACCCCATTGGGTCCCCAGTTGTCGATCAAGAAGTGCGAAATTGTACCTACAGTGACTCCTGAGTTGAATCCAGTATTGTAGCTTTGTACTCCTTCATATCAAATGTAACATTCCATTCTATTGTATCTTCCCCATTTATGTTGGGAAATGACATTGTAATATTGTAACCCTTGATCAATGTGTTGATCATGTTCATATTATCTTATGATTACTGGTGTATACTACTTTTCATGTGATGTAATAATGATGTTGTTGTGAAAAGTAATGCAATCTTGTAAACCCGAGGGATTTGTTATATGTAGTTCATGTTTAGTTTCATATCATGTGATATATGATTATTATGATGTATGTTAGTATTTTTTTTAAAAAAAAATTTGGTCCCATATATGTTGTATATATATTAGTATCCTTTGGGGTTACTTGGTGGGTCATTACAGTCACACCATGGAGTCTGGCTCTGAGGATGCCATTCACAACCTCCATACCCTAATTTTGTAATTTTGTACTTCTTTTTCGTTGTGCCTATTGCAAACTTGTTGTTATTGTTTCCTACCTTTCTTGTTATTATTGTTTTATTGGAATTTAGGTGTATACATGTATGGGTGGCCCTAGTAGAGGATATAGATATAGAAATAGACATGCATTGATCTTTTAGAACATATAAAAATGTGTCTCTTTCCAACTTTTTTTTTCTTACTCGTTCTATCCATTTGGTGTGATAATGTGCATTTTGCTTGATTACACTTTTCTTTGTAGGTTGTAAAGAAACAACTGAATTTAACTTCATTTGTAATTTGTTCCATCAATGCTAGAAATGTCGTTCCCTCTCTGATCCTTCAAATTTTGTCCTTCAAAAAATTTGTCGATGAAGAAGGGTAGGTTGGGTGATACAAGGTTGTCTTGTCTAATGGCCACCATTTGCAAATAGGAACCCTCCCTTCTAAATGCAATAATATTTTCTTTACAGGTGCCTTGAAAATAGGGTCCCTTGTATGTTTAACAGACTATGTCTATAGGAATATCCAAGATTCAAGGTGGGTTGCGTTGTTTCTTGTATATTTTTAAAAATTCTCTCTTTCATATCTACCTCATATAGTTTGTCCAATATATTGTTTTGCTTCTTTTCTAGGGCCTTAATGATATCCAACTTAGTTGTGATTATGCCTGATTGTCAAATTATTGGGACCCCTAAGTATTTTTTCAAGCAACAAGAAGAGTAAATGTTGGCACCTGACTCACCTTCTCCTTCTAAATGGACCCCTAAATTGGTCTGCAATAGTCCCCTAAAAAACAAAATAATCCTCCAAAGGTCACACCTATTAAAGCTTTGAACATTTATCAAAATGTTTGGATAGTGAAAGGGCGTGTGAAACATATTAGGGAGATGTATCATTTCCACAAACAAAGAGGCGAAGGGCAACTGTTTAGTTTTGACATTATAGATATGGAGGGGATAGAAATACATATTACCTGTTTTGATGATATTGTTGAATTGCATTATGGTCGAGTTGAGGTGGGGTCAACTTATTTAATATCGAGGGAATTGGTCAAGGAAGCAAATAAAAGATTCAATAAATTAAATAGTAATCTTGAAATTGTTTTGGATGAAAAATCAATAATAAAACAATGTGAAGATGAGATTTTCGTCCCAAGAAAAATCTCTACTTTTGTGCCAGTTAGTGACATAAGTAACTATAGTGATAATAGCTTGGTTGATATTATTGGCATTGTAGTGCATGTTTGGTACATTTCAACTATTCATAGGAAAAATGGCACTAAAACAATTTGACAAACCATTAAACTATATGGTATCTCTGTTTCTTTCATTGATGTTAATTTGTGGGGCTCAAGTTGGCAAGAAAAAGGTGATTCCTTGGAGCGGATGTACCTTTCTGATGATATATTCATAGTTGTTGTGCGAGGTGGCTATGTAGGATACTTTAATGGTAAAGGTATCAACACATCAACATGGATAGTCCTTGACATTAACCCTTCTATTCCTAAGGAAAATACTCTTAGATCCAAGGGCCCAATTAAAGTAGAGCAAATGGCTTCATCTTCTTCTACACCTCATAGGTTGTATCCTTCAAATGGTAAGGTTACTATTGCATTTATCTTCAACAACTTCCTCCACTTGCCAGAAACCATTGAAGCCATTTTAAAGCAACCATTCAAATTGCAAAAACTGAGTCTTTTTGGTACCGTGCCCATTGTTGGTTAATGGGAAAGAATACAAAATAAAATGCACATGCCCTCATGTTGATGTTTGGTTTTGTGATCATTGCTAGATGGAAATTGAGGAATGTAACTATCGCTATCTTCTATAGTTGAAGCTGCAAGACCATTCAACCAGCCTTTGGTGTATTTCTTTTGATGAAGCTACCACTAGTTTGCTACAAATTATAGCAAAAGACCTCTACATGTTGTAGGACAACTCTAATTCTACAACAAATCCTATTGTTCTTATTAAAGGCCTTATTTTTAAACCATAAATCTTTATGCTTTGATTAGAACAAAAACTTATAATTTTAAGGACTGGCTGAAAACAACAATTGTCAAAGCAACAAAAGTTGATTTCAAAGCAGAGTGTAAACTGTTGCTTGCAGACATAATTAAGATATCTACTCCCACTCTAGAAAAAGATCCACTAGCCAGCCTACGCTTTGAATTCTTTTTTGCACTTCTAATCACTTTTCACAACCTTGACTTTTTAAATGATCACTATGGGTTGCTAAGACTTATGTTTTACAAATGTGGACATAATTTATTCCTATGTTTGCATCTACATATTCGCACATCCATTGACCTGCAATCTTTTTTATTTTAACATGGTGCCCATATTGTTTCTGGTCTGCATTGTCACTATGATTGTTCATTCTTGTTATATGGTGGAATCTTTAGTTCTTCTATGCAAATTCTAAAGTCACTTCTTTTCAATATATATTAAAATATTCATGTTCAAAATAGAAATACTAGTGTGTTGCTAATAGTTCTCTTATTACATAGATTTGACATTTTCCTCAAGCTTCCTTTCTTAATAAAATTCTTTTACAAACATTGCAATTTCAAAGACAACTGAACAATTTATTTCCATATATATTTCAAATATTTTCTATGTAGGCAATAGTTGACAATATATTTTAATATATATTAAATATTTTGTATATGGGTAATAATTGAGAATTTATTTTAATATAGATTTCAAATATTTTGTATAAAGCTAATAGTTGAAATGTATTGTTGAAGAGTTATCAAATTTGAGTATTAGTAATCTTGTGTTTTAATTGTAAAAAATATAGTAATTGTTATATTTGCATATTAACATTTCCAATATAGAAATGCTAGTACATTATATTTATTTCATATAGTTTTCCTTTTTGTTTAAAACTTTTTTATGTCACATTTAAAATCTGCATCAATGTTATAAGTTCTTTCATTATTCAAAACTAAGGAGTCATAAATTATCTATTTCATTAGTTTAATCAAATTGTATTCAATTTAAACTTTCTTCTAATACTAATTACTCTTGGTTCTTAGTCATTATTCACCTACAAATTTAATGAAAAAAATATATATGTGCTTCTAGGTCTAATAAATGTAAAACTAAGATAGAGATAAAATTATATTGCACCTAAACCAAAATAAAAAAGTTGATTTATCACAAAATCATTGGGCCACATAGAGTTTTTCAGATGGTGAACTAGTATGGAGGAATGGTGGGATATTATATTTCATGTTTAGGAGGGGTGATGAATATGAAGGTGTTATAGGTGAAGGGACAAAACTATTATAATTTCCACTAGAAATTCCTAAGCTACCATTGTTATATTCCATCATTGATGATGATTGGAGGTGTAAAGTTGGGAATAGAAGGCATTATTGTGGGAGAGGAAACTTATTTTCCAAAAGGATTTTGAGATTAGTCAAAAATTTCGTGAAACTAGCTACCAAAGGAATATTAGAATCTACTATATTAGCTGGCTACGTAACACTTCTATCCCTTCCTAATCATTTACCAACTTCCCAATGCTATCCAAAAGAGGGATTGCTTCTCCATCCAAAGGTTCAATGCTTAAGAATTGAATTCATTGTAGGTCTTTATCCAATTATTCTAGATTATCATTGGGGACCTTAGAAATAACATATGCCAAGTCCACATAAATGTTAGGTTACAAAAAGACATGGGTAATGTAGGACTAGGGAGGGAATATAAGATGGATTGGGTAGACATAATACTTGAGTGAAAGAGTTATAAGAATCAAGCTCAACATTGGCTAATTGCAACATAGCCATAAGTCTACAACTACATCTCACGTGGGTACACAAGGTCATGAAGCTCATAAATTTTCTACAAGATTCAAAACAATTTAATGCTAATGCCTATTAAATCAATCTAATTAAAATCAGACAATATAAATGAAAATAGTATAAAAATACCCTAGGTTTTTAACAAAGCCATTGCAAACATTCAATTTTCATCAAAATCCATGCTCAGTCAACTAAACAAATCTAATTGAAAATTTGATTAGCAAATAAAAAATCAAGAATCTTGGAGATGGATTTCAAATCGGATATCTATTTCCACTATAATATTTAGTGCCAGGTACATGAATGCAAATGTGGTGAAGTTTTAGTTACCCTAACCATATATATATGATGAAAGAACAAACATTTATCTAGAACTAGTCATCTGGTTTGAGTATAATGCCAATGATACACATAGAAAACTCAACTCACCAAAAAAAGGGTGAAATGTATGTTTGTATTTATATCCATTGCCACTTTATATGTTAATATATGTATACATATATGTCTATGTATATGTACATGTATGTATATGTATATATGTGTGTATTTGTATGTATATGTATATGTATATGTAAATGTATGTATGTATATGTATATGTATATGTATGTGTATATGTATAATGTTGACCTATAGAATTCTCTATTCAACATTTTACTGTTTTGGCCTTCCTCTGTATTGGTTTCAGAAATATATAGTCTTTTGTATATTCCATTTTTTTGCTTAATATATAATAACACTCCATGCAATTTGCGAGGCCTTGCCAAACCTCTTCACAAAAATGGTGGAGTTTGTTGACCGCATGGGTTGGTGGTGGTGGAGTTGGTTACCTTGCTCGATGCATGCAAAACGGTCAAAACCTTCCATGCACCTCCGCTAGTTCATAGATTTGATGGTTTAACAAGTGTTGTGTTTTGCAATCTACACTATCTCGTACATGTATTGTTGTTGCATTTCATACACACCTAACCACAGAATTGTTTTGTTCTGTCAACTTATAATTTACTAGCTTAAAATCACCCCTTTTCTTATTGTTTACAATGTATCCATTATTTTCAATCTCAATTAATTAATCATCAATGATTTTAAAAAATACCCATGTGAAATCACTTATAGATTTTGCAGCACCACACTTTCAAAACCCTCCATTTTTTCTAAAAAATGGAGGCAAATGTGATGATTTTAACAATAGTCTGCTATCAAACTACCACCACAATGGCTTTTATGATAGCATAACTTCATCAAAGTATACTTTCCAATATTTCAACTTTGAATATTGTATTTACCTGGTTCACCACCACCATATAACAATGGGAGGATGCATTAACCCTCTCATGAAAAAACACTTACCATTTAGCTTCCACATATTGAGGATGCCAACTCCACCATCCCCAACCCATGTATTGCTAAGGTCCACATTGCCACAAAAAGAGCTAGGTTTAAATAGTTGAATTAGTAAGTTGGAAAGATAACTCTAGAAACATTGAGAAATGTGGTTATCCTTCCAACTTGCCAAATCAATTATTTAAACCTAGTTCTTCAAGGTAGTACCTATTTTCTCTATGTTATGGCAACAATTATATGATGGAATAATCTATCCAAAATGCATATAACACCACAGGCTTAATTGGAAATTTGAGCTGCATATAACCCTCAAATTTGTGATAGAATAGACCCAAGGATGACTATTCTTACAATAGGCTCATATGAAAGCAAAACCGTAATGGCTCTTTCGATAATGCAGCTTAATCAATACATTTTCTTGCCAAGTACAAAGAAAAAACCAATGGCAATTAATAGTTTGTTATAGGGAGCCTTAAACATATGATGAAAAAAGAATATCATGCAACATATTGGTAGAAGGAAAGCAATCTATGTAACAGTTGTAAGAGGTATTAGGATGATACTTAAAAATCAGATGTATGTCATTCTCCAGTGTTTTCCTAATAGTTCTTTTACAATTTTCCTATTTGTCTATAATATTTAATGGAAAATAGTAGAGCTCAATTTTACAATATATGCATGTGTGTGTGTGTGTATATATATATGTATATGTATATTTATATATATGTATGTACATATATGTATATGTATATTTATATATATGTATATGTATATATATGTACATGTATATATATGTTTCTATATATATATATATATATGTATGTATATGTATTGTGGTGCAATGGCCCAACATGAAGTAAATGCAATATTCAATGTTGCGGTGTGGGAAAGTATACTCCAAAATATGCAAGAAAATATATTGATTCAGTTACATTGCCAGAAGAGCCATTCTGGCATTATGAATATGTTACGCATACTACACAATTAAATGCTTTGTTCTTATCAACATCTCCATAAAATATCATTCAATTCTATGGTTGCATTGTGGTGATTTTTACACAACATAGAAAATACTTATATATGTTATATTAAACTCTACTTAAAATCATAGTCTACATATGTACAAATAAACATACTATACAAACCTGTTTAGATATACATATGTATGTATATCTTTGTCTACATATATGCATATGTATATATATATATATATATTTTATATATATATATATATATATATATATATATATATATATATATATGTGCATAGGTATCTGTCTGTCTTTCAGGGAACTCAATACAATTTTTCTCTTTGTGTGTGACATTTACTACCAAACAAGTATTATTTTAATACCTATTATATAATTCCTCTATTTGTCTTCAATATCTACTACCAAACAATGTAGCTTGAATCTTATATCAATATGTTTCATGATATTCTTTTTCCCTCATCTATTTCAAGCTCCCTAGAACAAACTACTTGAGGCTACTTATATCAACCACAAAGCCCCCTAGTTGGATAGATGGAAACAAAGGCCGAGTGTTTGACCATGTGAAATTTTTTGTTTAAACAAACCAACTCTTATAGATATTGCTTCTATTGTATCACTATGTTTCTTGTGGGTTTTAATCATCTATCATTTATCTCTAATTCTTAAAGTTATTTCCTAATACTTCTTTTACAATTTATCTATTTTATCTACTTGCTTGTATTTTGAATTGACAAGCCAACTGTTACATATATTACTTGTTTTGTTTCAATATTTTTTATGATATTCTTTTTCCCCCGTCCCCTAAAGCAAAATGTCCATCATGTATCAACAGGGAGCCTATGTAACAATTGACACCTCAATCTGTTCTCCATTTTTACTATATTCTTCCTTAGATTGTAGTTGTGCTAATACTTTACCAGGATATTTATTTTCATGTACTTCTTATCCCATTATAAAGCACTACAATGTTATAGAATTTGATTCAAAACACCTATTTTTTCACAAAGTTTCTTTTCTTGTGGTGCATGATAAGAATCCATGGCATTTTCCATGGACCTTAACTCCTTTTTTTGCTTAGGGGTTTGTCTAGAGCCCGTGAGGCTTCATGATGCCAATATGGTAGGGAGGAGAATGAACATTGGTTTACATGGCTATGAACAAAAACCAAACACCTCTCTCATGTGCTTCTGAGTGGACAAACAATCTATTGATAGCATCGTATTGTTTATCCCTGGAAACACATGAGAGCGGTGTTAGTTGCTCCATTCCACTCAACCATTTACAATGCCATGGATGGCTTGGCTCTCATTTTGTACGTGACTACATTTTCTGCCTTCAAATCCCATGATGTCAATCATTGCATTAGTCATTGTTTCCATAGCTCTCTTTTTCACTTCCCGAATAGATTACTTATAGAGAATCCCTTACCAAGATACCATGCATTCAAAGTATTCCATTTTATCTATTTCTACTTACAACAAATAGTGCTAACCTCTTTTATTGTATATGTATATTATTTTGTTTATATTATTGCAGAAATATAATACACATTCAAGAAAATTAGTGTATTCTACACTCTCTATGTCAAATTCTTTCATGCTCCTACTATTCAATCCAATGTAGCTCACCCTCCTCGAATATGATCAATAGTATATGTAAGTATGACACTTTCCCACTGTCAATAGATAGATTTGGTTAACTAATTGTAAAAAAATTCATTATTTTTAGCCTCACATTGTATATATTAATTTTACCCGTATACTTGCTTTTTATCCTTCCTTCTGGATTTTCCATGCTTGTCCACTAGCATACCCTTGTAATGCATTTGTAGGAACTCAACTTAAGCATGCAAAGGGATTCAAAAACCATATGTATCAGTAGGAAATCTATATAACAATTGACGTCTCAATTTGTTGACTATTTTTACTATATTCTTCCTTAAATTGCAGTTGTATTTTTAATATAGGTATATTTAAACTTGCATTACGAAGTTAGATGGACCTTTCTGCTTATTGTGCATTGTTCTATATATTCCATTTATCCATCTTCTAGTGGTCTTCAAACCCCATTATGCTAATTCTTTGCTAGGATATCTATTTTGCACGAACTTCTCAAGCCAAAAAAAAATATTACAATGTTATAGAATTTGATTCAAAACACTCATCCTTCCCCAAGTTTCTTTTTGTGTGGTATATGATAAGAGTCCATGGAATTCTCCATAGACCTTAACTCCTTTTTTCTCTTCGGGGTTTGGCTAGAGCCCACGAAGCTTCATGATGCCAATATGGAAGGGAGGAGAACGAGCATTGGTTTATGTGGTTATGGACAAAAACAAAACATTACTCTCATCTTCTTCTAATCGGACATACAATCTATTGATAGCATCACATTGTTTATGCCTAGAAGCACATGAGACTGGTGTTTATTGCTTCTTTCAACTAAAACGTTTACAATGTCATGGTTGACTTGGTTTTCAATTTGTGCGTGGCTATTCTTTTTTCCTTCAAATCCCATGATACCAATCATTGCATTTTTCATTGTTTCCACAACTCTCTTTTTAACTTCTCCAATAGATTGTTTATAGACAATCCCTTACCAAGATTCCATGCATTCAAAATATTCCACTTTATCTATTTCTATTTTCAGCAAATAGTGATAACCTCTTTTATTGTATATGTATATTATTATTTTTATATTGCTATAGAAATATAATAGACATTCAAGAAAATTAGTATATTGTACACTCTCTATTTCAAATTTATCATGCTCCTACAACTTAGCCCATTGCAGCTCATCCTTGCTGAACACGATCAAAAGTGTAAGTACGACACTTTCCCATTGTCAATAGATAGTTTTGGTTAACTAATTATAAAAAATATTCATTATTTTTAGGCTCACATTGTATATATTAATTTTACCTATATACTTGTTTTTTATCCTTCCTTTTTTATTTTCCTTGCTTGTCCACTAGCATACCCTTATATTCCATTTGTAGGAACTAGGCTTAAGCATGCAAAGGGATTTGAAAACCAAGATACATTTTTGCTTTCAAGTTGCGACATCAAAGAAAACACAAAAATATCAGATATTATATATGGAAACACTAGAGTTTACCCAAGATTTTTATTGTGTGATGTATGATGAAACTCCACGACATCTCCCATGGGTGTTTCATCCTTCTCTTGCTTGAGTGTTTGGCTAGAGTCCATAGGGCTCCATGATGCCAATATGGTAGGGATGAAAATGAGCCTGGGTTTTGTGGTTTTACATTTTACATCATATATTTGTTGTTACACACATACATGTGTGCACAAATTCTTGTATAGATTTAGTATGATGTTTCTCGTGTTGCCTTAAACAAGGTGTGCCTTCTAATTCAAGTAAAATAATAATGTATGATGGATTTATACCATGTTTTTCATGTTGCCTCAAAACAAGGTGTACCTTCTAATTGAAGTAAAATAATAATGTATGATGAATCTCCATGATATTTATTGTTACAAATATACATGTGTACACAAATCATTCTATAAATTTGGTAACCTCTTTCTCATGTTCCCTGAAAACAATGTCTACCTTCTAATTCAATTAAAATAACAATACAAATTATATTTATCATTTCATCGCATTCGCAAAATTATGAAGTAGATACTATTTATAACATCTTTCCTTTTTCGAAAACTCATTTGTCATGACCATTATAACTAATAAAAAAAAAAATAATAATAACTTTTTAAAAGAATACTTTTTTATTCAATCTTACTAATAAAAGATGTAACCATACTAATGGAATCACTTTTCCAAAAGCATGCTTGTTAATTGAATCTTAGCAATAAAACACGAGTAATAAGTCTTTAAAAAATTAAAAAAACCCTTTAATGAATTTAAAATCATTTGTTCAACATGACGTATAATTTTATTCTAGAATTTGATAGCCAATTTCCAACTTATAAATTTTTATTCCAAAACACAAAAATCATTTTCCCATTTTATGCAAATAGATCTTAATGTCATATTCGAGTTTATAATACTTTACTACATGCTCATATTGAATCAATATATATAGAAAAAATATTGAATCAATATATATAGAAAAAATAATATTTGTGTGAAAATTATTTCATTTATAACTTTAAATTGTACATAGATTTCAAATTCATAACATCCACCTTCTAATATGAACTAACTTCACATTGTTTCATATTGCTTATTTACACCTCCAATTGTACCCAATAAAAAAAACTCTCCTGCTCCACACTCCATCGATATCCATTCGCGGTGCACCCTATCGGCTGATCATTGCATTCTTGTGCATGTGACTAATAGTTTATTTATTTCTATAGATTTTAGGTGACAAAGGGAGTGATTTGTTTCCAAAGATCCACAATAGTTGAATGCGTAAAAGGACAGAAACTTCATTGATCAATTGTTTATGTTGATAGGGAACACCCAATCAATTAATATCCTGTTTCAAGGACCAATGACCAAACCTTCCTCACAAAGGAGAATTGTAATAGCATATGGATTATACTTTCAACATCTTCAAATCAAAGATGACACCTATTCACAAAATGAAAGCCCCTCCTATTAAGGACATCAATGGTTGAGATTTTTCCATGAACTATTGCTTACCAAAAGCAATTGATCTTTGGGATTAACTTGGAATTCTATACATTACTCCAAGTAAAATTCTAAGTACTAAGAAAAGGTTGTTTCAAAACTTATAAGTAGTTTGCACCAAGAAAACACTAGATAGGTTATCACTCTAAACCTAGACATCTTCTCCCTCATGATAAAATAGATCATAGTCTCCAGAAGCAAGTCCATAAAAGAAAACAAATTTGAAAGGACTGACAAAAAATCTCCCATTTTAGCCCTTTGATCAAGAACTTATTTTTTGAAATCTTTCCATTTAGGTGTTCCTCCTCCCCAATCAACATAGTTATATAAAACTATCCCATAAATCCTAATAAGGTCTAATTTAATTTGGTTCAACTGATCAACAGACAAATGAATAGGACCTTTTCCCCAGGCTTCATCCAAAAATCTTACTTGTCTTCTATTCCCAACTCTTCTCCTAGTTCTCGGTCTTAAAGTGTCCCTTGTATTCACCATATTATTACACATAGAAAAACCTTTTGACCAATCTTGTGAATACATAAAACAATAAGGATCTTCATTACTCATATTTAGCTTTCAAGTTATTAAACCAACCCTTTTTCCATGAATAAAAAACCAACCTATTTTTGAGAGGAGGGCTTTGTTAAATAGATTTAACTTTCTTATCCCCAAGCCTTTAGTCAACATAGGAGAGTGTGCACCTTCTCCCAATTAACTAGAGAAATTATTGCCCTTTCTTCCTATGCAAAGAAAGGTACTTTGAATTTTCTCAATTTTACTAATGATAAAGGATGGAATCTTAAAAAGGGAGAGAATCTAGACAAGGACATTGCAGAGGAGGAACCTAAGGATTTGAACCATCCCAACTTGGCTCTATAGTTTTCCTTTCAAATCAGACAACTTTTTTTGGATTCTCTCAATTATGTTGTTATAGTAGGAATTTCAGGGCTTTTTAGTACACAACGGAAGCCCAAGGTAAGAATTAGGGAGAGTTTCTTCCTTCCATTCAAGAATTCTCAAAGTTTTATTTTTCAATAGATGAGTGGAGCTAAAGAAGTACAACTTACTTTTATTATAATTAATATGTTTTCTAGATGCTTTAGCATAGTTTTTCAAGATAGATTTCCAATTTGCAGCTTCAACCACAGAAGCAGCCCCAAAAATAATTGTAACATCAAAAAAATACCAGTGAGAAGTAGCGGGTAGAGAATAAGCGACTTTGATTTCCTTAAATATCCCTCTATCTAAATTTCTCTGAAATTGTCATCCCAAGACTTCTACAATAATTATGAATAAGTAGGGGGAGAGAGGGTTTCCTTGCCTTAAATCTCTCCCACAAGAGAAGAGGCCTTTAGGTATGCCATTAATTAGAACAGAAAATTTGGGAGTAAAAACACATTATTTTATTGATTTTAATATTTTTCCACCAAAACCAAAATTTTCAAGAATAGAAAAAATAAAGCTCCAATCTACTCAGTCATAAGCCCTTGAAATATGTAACTTCATAACCATAACTGATTTATTGGAATATTCCATTGAGTGTATGTACTTGTGGGAAAAAATAGCAACATCCAAGATCTGTTTACTAGGGACAGCCTTTTCGGATGAATGAGATCATCTTATCAATCACTTCTTTTAGCCTATTAACAATGATCTTAGACAATATTTTATACATAGTATAACATAGGCTTACTAGTCGATAAACCATTATGGAAACAACATCCTCTTTCTTTGGAACTAGGATAAACAAGGTAGCATTAATCTGATGAAGAACTCTCACTAATCTGAAAAAATATCTAGCTACGTTGAGAAGATCAATGAACAGGATATCCCAGAAGTCCTAAAAAAATGTAGGAGGGAATCCATCCAGGCTAGGAATTTTATAGGCTCTAAAGGAGAAAATAGCATATTTGACCTTTTGAATTGATACCGCCTTTCCTAATTCCTATAAATCCCCTTCAAAAATCACCCTCGGGATGACATCTAGTAGAGAGTCAAGATCATGAGAAGAATGATTTTGAGACCCACCTACATTTTTCAAAAAATATATAGCCCCATTAGCAATATCTTCATCATTAGTGGTAGCTCACCATTCTCATCAACAAGGAGATTTATTTTATTCCTTACTCTATGTTTTAGGGTTTATTAGTGGAAGAATTTGGTACTCTTGTCTCCTTCTTGAAGCCATTGCACCTTGGATTTCCATTTCCAAAATATTTCCTCATTTTAGCATTACAAAATCATTCTTCCCTTAGCTCCCTTTCTCTTCTAGATGTGTCTTCATCCACTACCCCTTTTTCCATCTTCTCTTGAATAAATTTTGTTGGTGTAAATAAAGTCTTGTAACTAGAGTTAATTCATTACTAGCAGACTTATTTACATGTGTTAAAGTTTACTTAGGTCCTAAGAAGGAATATTTCTCAAAGGTGTTAGTTGTCATTAGTTGTTATCTTATCTTTTGACTTGTAACACATGTGAACCTAAGTAAGTGTGATTAGTTGTCTCACATCATATGATTAAGACACTTCTCATAATCCTATGACATCTTGTATCTCACCTTGGCTATATAACCAAGGGGTCTCTACTACATTTTACATTCAATCAATTGAATCATATTTGCATATGCATATTCTCTCTCTTGTGCTTTCCATCTGGCCTCAACTTTAAGATTACTGAGGATATTCTCTTTGGTATGGAAGACGTTTCCAAATGAGAATTTATTCCATCCTTGAACATTAAGCTTTATTGTTTTGATTTTTTGAGCTAAACAAAGCATCAATTTACCTTGACAATGCTAATTCCACCAAAGTTGAATGAGGTCTTTGAATTTTAGATGCAAATACCACATAATCTCATATCTGAAGTGATAGAGGACCTTACATATTTTATCCTCCCAATTCATAACCAAAGCACTATGATTAGAGGTCGATCTAGGAAGAGCAGAAAGATTCAGCATAGCAAGGATGTTGCAATCCCCAAAGATCATCACTCTTTCTAGCTTAACTTGAATATGGTCTTGACCATGATGTCTATTTGACCAAGTAAACCTAGAGCCTATGAGATGCACATCCTAAAGACCATTGACTAAAATTGAATTAGTAAAGTCCATCATTCTATCTGACAATTCCTCCACTCCCTAGTTTATTAGAAGGGTAGAGGTGGGAGTTAAAATTCCCCACAAGCATTCATCTCACCCTCTTACCCATAGACAATAGCATAGACATAGAACTCCAAAGTTGGTTTTTGATAGGCCTTGTATTTGGGGCATAGACATTAAGAAGGTTTCACTTCATATTATTCCTTCCAACTTCTATAACTATTTCTAAATACGTTTTGTTGCATTGTCCTTTGGATCCAAATATTTCCAAATAGACAAGTTCAAGAGTTGTTGAGAAAGGGTTTGATTTCTAGAGAGTTTGAGTCCATGTGTAGTACCTGTAGTACTAGCACCGAAGAAGGATGGGGAGTGGAGAATGTGCATAGACTCCCGAGCCATAAACAAGATAACAATCAAATACCGATTTTTCCCTGCCAAGGATAGATGACTTGCTAGACTATTTGAGTGGAGCGCAGTACTTCACAAAGATTGACCTGAAGAGCGGATATCACCAGATCTAGATTCGTGAGGGAGATGAATGGAAGACCACCTTCAAGACCAAAGAGGGCCTGTACGAGTGGTTAGTCATGCCTTTTGGGCTAACCAATGCATCGAGCACATTCATGCGACTCATGAATGAGGTATTGAAAGTTTTTGAGAAATTTTTTTATTGTGTACTTAGATGATATTTTGAGATTCAGTAAGTCCTTGGGTGAGCATTTAGTGCATATTCGTAGAGTCTTTGAAAAGTTGAGAGAAGAGAAGTTGTTGATTAATCTGAAGAAGTGTAGTTTTGTGAGGAAGGAGTTAGTGTACTTAGGGTTTGTTATTTCGGCAAAAGGTCTCAAGATGAACCTAGAGAAGGTGAAGGCTATTTTGGAATGGCCTACCCCAAGAATTGCTACTGAGGTGAGATTTTTCCATGGTCTAGCCAATTTTTACAGAAAGTTCATTAGAAACTTCAGTAGTATTTGTGCACTCTTGACTAAAACAATGAGAGGGGATAGAAAAGAGTTCAAGTGGAGCACTGGAGTAGTGAATACTTTTGATCTGTTGAAACAGATAGTGACAAAGCAACCAGTTTTAGCCCTCCCAGATTTCAATAAGGTGTTTCAGGTGGATTGTGATGCCAGTGGTTGTGTCGTTGGAGTAGTATTGAGCTAAGAAGGTGAGTCCATTGCCTATTTCAGTGAAAATTTAAATGATGCAAAGAGAAAGTACTCTGTATATGATCAAGAATTTTATGCAATAGTTCAAGCATTAAAGAAATGGAGACATTATTTGTTGCCAAAGGATTTTGTTTTGTTTATTGATCATCAAGCATTATAATATCTGAATAGTCAAGGGAAATTAAATCAAAGGCATATGAAATGGGTAGAATTTTCGCAAAGCTATACCTTTTTTTTAAAGCATAGGAGTGGGAGGTTGAATAGGGTTGCAGATGCCTTAAGTAGGAGGTAGACATTGTTGAATGAGATGCAGATCGAAGTGGTTGGGTTCAATGAACTCAAGACATTGTACCTTGAGGATCCTAATTTTTCAGAGGCTTGGAGAGCTCGCAAGGAGCCTGTTACAATTGACAGGAAAAGGTGGTTGGATTTCATAATCTAGGATGACATGTTGTTTAAAGGAAGCCAACTGTGTATTCCAAGGAGTTCCATGAGGGAGAACTTGATAAAGGAGAAGCACAGTGGAGGAATGGTAGGAAATTTTGGTCAGGATAAGACTATTGCCATTATCAGTGAAGATTATTATTGGCCGCAGTTGTCACAGGATGTGATGAAGCTTGTGTAGAGTTGCAAGGTGTGTCAGATGGCTAAGGGAGTGAGCCAGAATACATGGTTGTATCAACCCTTACCTATACCAAAGAGGCCTTGGGAAGATATAAGTATGGACTTTGTTCTTGGTTTTCCAAGGACGTAGAGAGGGAACAATTTAGTGTTTGTGGTAGTTGACATATTTTCAAAGATGGTGCATTTCATTCCATGCAGGAAGACCCATGATGTAGTCCATGTCGCTGACTTGTTCTTCAGAGAGGTGGTGAGGCTACATGGTCTACCAAAGTGTATAGTCTTAGAATGTGATACCAAGTTTGTGGGATGCTTTTGGAGGACCTTGTGGAAGAAGTTGAAGAAAAAGTTGAAGTTCAGTTCTGCACACCATCCACAAACTAATGGGTAGACTGAGGTTCTGAACAAAAGTCTAGGTAACTTGTTGAGATGCTTGGTAGGAGATAAACCCAAGGGATAGGACTTGATCTTACCCTAGGCAGAATTTTCTTACATCAATTTTGTCAACAGAAGCACTAGTAGATCACCATTCCAGATTGTATATCGAGGCAGTCCCACGACCGCTCCAGAATTGAGGAAGATGGACCAGGAAAAGAAGACTAGTGCCAAAGCCAAAGACTTTGTAGAGCACATCAAGAATGTACATGAGGAGGTAAGACAACATATCAATAAGATGAATATGTAGTATAAGGCTAAGCCAGATCAAAAGAGGAGGAATAAGAAGTTTTAGGTAGGTGATGAAGTGATGGTCCACTTAAGGAAGGAAAGGTTTCTAGTGGGAACCTATAGTAAATTAAAGATGAAGAGGTTTGGTCCCTATAAAATTTTGAAGAAGCATGATTCAGGGAATGCATATGAGGTAGAGTTGCTGGATGGAGTCAACATTTCCCCTATGTTCAACATTTTAGATTTGACAGAGTATTATGAAGGTGGCATAGAGGAAGTACCAGCAATGGAACAGTGTGGCGTTCTAGCATCTACTTTAGAGAAGGAGGAGATTGAAGCAATCTTGGATAGCCATGTGGGAAGGAGTACCAGAAATAGGAAATATGAAGAATATCTGGTGAAGTGGAGAGGAAGGCTTGTGGAAGACTCATCCTGGCTATCTAAGGCAAAGGTTGATTGTTTGCGTTTTCCTCAACCATCTGCGACGTGAAAGGGTCACTTCTCAAATTACCCTGGGTGTCTGATGCAAGAGCATCCAGTGGTGTAAGGGCAATCTTACATCACCCAAAAACATGCATTGCATTTATATTTCCTTTGGTTAGCTTTTTGTAGATGTCTTTGCATTTCTAGATACCCTTTTCGTTATTATGTAAATTCCCACTTTTAGTTTTGTTTTTCTGCTTTTTCTGGTCAACTGCTATTTTTAGCATCTTTTGGAATTTGAAGGTGTTTTGGAACAAAATTATATGGGAGGATTCAAAACAGAAAAATAAGATTGGTGAAAGAATCAGGTCGAGAGCATTCCCGATTTGAAAGATATTGCAGTTTCACTCTCCTAGAAAAGCACCTGAAAACCTTCTAGATTAGGTTTGAGGCACTAAACGGCCCAAGAACTTGCCAAAATTGGCATAGCGGATTTCAAGCACGTTCTTGACTCCGCGACCTTTCTGACAATTCAAACAGTTTGAAAAATGGAGTCTTGAATCAAAAGTTATGGCTCTCGGAAATTGGTACACTTTCAAAATGTGCTAATTTTCAAATGGTATTTTAATTTTTGAATTTCAAATTGTAATTCTTGGTGCCAAACCACCAAACTCATAACTCAAATGTTGTTTTTGGCTCCAAATGGAAAAGGGTTATTTATGGGGGGATTTTCTTGATTTTTGGTAGCTTTTTGGGGAAAAGAGTTCGCATGCTGCAAAAAGGGGAACTTTTGTAATTTCTGTAAGTTCTAAAACTTTTGTAGCTTGCATGTATCACAGAGCTCGAGGATTTCAGATCCTCTACATGTAAGATTTCCATTATTGAATAATAATAAAATTTGCTCATTGTGTGCATCATTTATGTGTCTCGGGTTTGCTCCCTCATCAGGATATCAAGCTTCAAATATATCATAGAGAATTTCAAAATATGCTATTTTAAGGGGCTATTCAATCCCTTAATACTTCATGTCATAAACTTCATTAAAAAAAGTCAAATAGTCAGTACTGGAGTAATACTAACCCAAGGGGAGAGTCCTCCCCAACTTTATTTCTTTTGTTTTTCTCTAATTAGAAAGACACCCTCAAGGATCTGCTATTTCCTCAAGGCTATCTCCCTAGCCACATCTCTAGATCTTGCATCTTTAATGTTCATTCTTACCACCTTAAAACTTCCTACATCCACTTTCTTTTTATTTTTATATTTTTCATTTACTTAAGTCCAAGTATCCTCCATTTGATCTATCTTATGAGACAAAGACTCGTCTAACTCCTTAAACCCCAAAATCTCAAGAGAAGACTGCATCTTCTAATTGAGGATATCTTGAGATACAATATCCTCACCATCCAGATAAATGCATAAATTCTTGCCTATATCCATCTCATAACCTTTAGGGGAGCCATGATGGGTAACTGCATCCTTCATATAGGATTCAACAAGATATGTTGCAAAATATTGTGGGTTGGGAGAAGGTGAGGAAACAACCTTTCTAGACTCATTCTTCCCCAAACCAACATTAGCCCCTTTAGCTGTTAAAGAAGTAGGATCCTATGCACCATGCAACTGAGGATATTTTAGCTCAAACATTTGAATCTCAATAGGTTTTCCTATAGAAGGGGAAGTGGCACTAGGAGTTGAGACAAACTTATCTTTACTGTTAATATTCCTTTTACAATCATACCCAAGGCATTCGAATTTCCCACACATCTAACACAAAAGGCTTGCTTTCTCATACTCAGTGGGTTGAGTCCAAATCCCAAACTTAGATTTCAGGGTTATAGAGGAAGGTAGTACACTATTAACTACCACATTAACACAAATTCTAGCAAAGAAAAGATGAGACTTTTGTGCTGTAACCTTGTCAGTAGCTAGAAAACTACCAAAGGAATTAGCAATCCCTTGAAAAATATTATTATTTCATAATTCTAAGGCTAGAGTTGGAAGGTGAATCCACATAGAAGGTACTAAACCTAGGTCAGTAGAAGGGTCTAATCTCATTTTGCACTTACACAAGGAGAGGCAATTTTTAAAGTTTTTGTTGAGGGCCCAAGGGCCTCCAGTGAAAATATTCATGTCCTCCTAATTAAGGAAACTTAAAAAGAACAACTTGTTCAATGTAGCACTAGTGTTCACCCCTCCTTTAAGAGACTAGTAAGAGTCAATCCATTTAGTTACCTGATCAATATTAGGGTGGAATGACAAGAATTTTCCCATGGGAGATAGTTGTAGACACACAATGGACTAGTCTATTATATTGTCTTCAACACTGACTTCCAAGTTATCCACCACACAAGGAGATTTAAAAGTTGTAGGGGAGAACGTAAAACTTTCAAAAAGGAGCAAGTTTTGACTACTTTTTCCACATAAGAAGTTAGAATATCCTTCAAAATCAAGGGATCATATTATAACGAATGGGGAAAACAATGGGATTCACCATCCCGAGACAAAGTACTAACACACAATAAATCCTTTTTTACTTTAGTCGCTAAGGAGCTAATGCCAACAAAAAGATTGACTTTAACACCAATAGACATGAAGGAAAAGTTCTTAGAAGGGGATACCACTTGGGCCCCTTGGTTGACGACACCATGGCTAAGCTAATAGAACATAAATTTGAAATTAAAAAATTTGTGCACAATAGAGAACTTAATTTTGAATTTTATCTTTAATGGTGATTGTTGGTAATTAATTTAGTGACATTTGTTTTAAGTAATGAATAGTAGATTTGTTTTCGAATTAAATAATCAAATATGATTTTAATGTAGATTTAGCAATTTTGAGATGATGGAATGATGTTTGGATTATGACTATGAGATTAGCTATAAACTAGATGTATTTTACATTCTATTAAGTTTAGATATGATGTTTATTATTTTTCACCAATATGTGTATATGGTTATTTGAGTATGTTACTATAGCATTTAGCTATGATTATTATGTTATATTTAATGCATAAATTGAGTGCATATAAATTTACAATTTTCCAACTAGAAAAAGTGGATGATGATCAAGGACTGCTCAATATCTTATTTCACACCGTGGAGTAATGCGACATTATGTTTTAGTAGCGAAAACAAATCATCTTGATCAAGTGTGGCCAAGATGCCCTTGTATGGAAAGGTGGTGTTTCTTAGTGATGTTCCCTTTTATTTTCATCTTATTTTGATTGATAATACAATTTTGGATGAATTAACATGTTTAGATTTTTCTTTATTGAATTTCAAAGTTGGGGACTTTTTGGATTTTTAGAAGCTTGTACAAGTTGATTTTTTGTAGTTTTATGTCTTTTTAAGTCCGTAGGCATAATGCCTATGTGTTGGGTATTTGTTTGACTATATAAGAATTGTATGAGTATGCTAGAAACTTGGAAAAAAACATGACTTTATGAAGCAAGAAAACTTGAGTAAAATTACCCATTTACCTCTCACATGGGTTAAGAAAAGGAGCACACTCAAATCCTCCAAGGAAACCATGCGGATTCACATAGAATGGCTATTGTTCATTTATTGATTTTGTGAGGAGGTGGATGCATGGGTTTTGAGGTTTACATATGGATTCATCCTAGTGGACATTTCTTCTCAACATTTGCATTTTGATTAGTTTAAGTTTACTTTGTCTTTGACACCTAGTCTATAGACTTTCTCATGCTTTCTTACACCTAATTGTATTTGTAATTCTTGAAAATATTGATACATTCATTATTTGTTGTATGAAGAATTAAAATTTTATATATTTCTATGTATTTTCCTTAAGAAGATCATTCTCTATTTGTGTCAAAGCATTACATGATCTTTGGTCAGTTAGTTTAATGAAACTATTTCCTACTAAATCTTATACATCTTGAAAACAAAATAAAATCTTTACCAATAATCATTGAATATTCTATTAAAAAAATTATGAAATTGAACAATACCTCTTGTTAAAACTAATTATAATAAAATAATTCAAAGAAAATCAATAACTTACTCTAATACTAATGTATTGAAGTTTTCTATATATACCTTATTTTTAAAAGGTATGTTTTAACAACTACTCTATTCTAAGCCATACTAAATTTTAATGTATAAAAAAAAATTCCTTTTTAAAACTGCAAATCATATATATAACTTTAACATTAAAAAAAAACAAAACAAAACAAAAATAAAAAATAAAAGCTAGGGTTGCTATTTTTAGAACTACATACATATACATATATAAAATAATATATACATATTTTTATAAGAGTCTCTAGAATTCATTGTCCATTCCATCCGATTAGCCACCTCTGTCCATCCACAAAGTACATTTCTACCGAGGAAAAGGAATGTATTTTCCTTTAATATTAAGGGCTGTATTTTTTCCTTTAATATTAAGGGCTTTAGAGAGAAACTGGGTCATTTCAAACACATTTTTGGCTTCTAATATCCATCCAATTCTGATTCGCGGGATTCGACCTGGGAATGGCCTTCCATTTTCGAGTACTTTGATGTTAAATTGTATTCCCTCATTATTAGAGAATTTAAAGTCATTAAACACATCTGAGTCTTTTGTCCACATAAATATGTGTACTGAGTCATCAAACACAGCTGAGTCACTAGATCTAGCTGAGTCGGAGGTGCAAGCCTGATCAAGGAATGCTACTTCAATCTTACAAGTCCAATCTGTTACAAGGAATAGCAAAATTGCACCGTCGAGCTTCTCATTACTAAAGTAACATCGCTTTACTTCGACTGAAGCCTCCGTCGCATAATTGAACTTCTCCAAGACAAGAACATTTGAAAGAGATTCATGAAATTCCTGCGCATTTCAAAAATCAATAATCATTATCCAGAGTGAAGTCAGTTTTTTCTTTGTTGGACACCTACAATGTATTGAGACACTCCTCCATAGTCATGTCGTAAATGATACTCGCTGATAATTTATAACCATTGTTGTGGATGTTTTGTTTCATTCACTAGAAAGTGTTGTGAGTTTTTTTAATCTTTAATGTTAAGAAGGGATGTCAGCAGATTTATTATAGTAGATACGCTGATTAAAGTGGATAGATATATTGATTGATTTGTTGATAGTAATAGTAATGTAAGTTCTACTGTTTATTTAGGGAGTATTTCTAATGAGGTGGAGGAGGTTTCACTGTTTGTTTTGGAGTGCTTCTAATGTCAATTTTATCTCATGTTTTTTAATATTTTTCACAACAAATAAATAATCAACATTCGACAAATATGTGTTTTTAGATTTTAGTATGCAACAAATTTAATGATGGGAGTCTTAAGATCTTATTGATATGAATAATTAATACACCATAAAAAAATTTCAAACATATTTTTCAATATCCATTAACTAGTATTTGTTATTCTATTATTTACACTTCCACTAATACTCTAAATTTTCTAAATTATAACTCTTAACAAATAAATATTTGAACTCTATGTATTGAAATAAAATTAAATATAATAATAAATTTTAATTATTAAATAGATTTTCAATAAATTTTTATACAACTTGTTAAAGTGGCACAAATATCCTATTAAAGCAGTCTATAAGAAATGGCAAGTTGCACATTGATAAATAAGAGCATGGCTAGAAGTCAAATAGAAAATAATTTCTTAGAAGGAAATGAGTTAGGGAGAAATTTAACTGGATATTGACCATTCCTTTATATTGTGGGCCACATTTATCAAATTCAACTTACCACACAAGTCTTGAACCGAAAAATAACCTTGAGTTGTTGATGCATGAGAAACGATGATTTTGGAGAGTGCTTTTACAAAAGAACGGTGAAGATAGATATGAGCCAATTTAATTTATAGAGGGATGCAAGAGGATATTCAAATTGAGAAAGGGAATTATTAAAACCTATTTATGTGTAGACTATATAGGTATGAAATCTATTTTCTTCTGAAAAAAAATATTATAGATATAACAATACACTATTTAGGTTCAAAGGCAACTTTCTCAAAATGATATGAATGTGTTGATAACAAGGTTAGGTGTACTTTATTTATTAGGATTCAAACATAATTCCAAAAAATGCACATATGTATGTCAACACACACATTTTAAATTTTAGATTACAAAATATAGTAGAGTTTGAGAATAATTTCAACTTATACACATAAAATATTACCTTAGACAATCTACTCTCTACTCTAAGAAAGGAGGGTTGTAAAATATGTCCATTCTACTATCTACTCTAAGAAAAGAGGGTTCTAAAATATGTTCTACATCTACCGAAATTGCATTTTTTTGAAGTCCTTAAGTTTAAAAAATCCAATTTGAATGCATTGACATGTTATGTCATGAGTTTAATTCTCTTTGAAACATTTTTCCAATCATTTTCTTATGAAAATAAGTTCATATATCTCAAAGATCATTCATGTTTTGGGTAGCCTCCTACTAGCTCTATGAACTTTATATCTAACTATAGGGCATGTACACCAAGATGGGGCACAAAAAGTGGCCAAGTGTCAAAATTGAGCAAAAAACACTCCTGTTTTGAAAAAAATCAAATAATGTGCTCATTTTATGGCTTATATTTTTTGAGCCATAACATGAGTGTATTATTTGAACACAAAACATCTACGTTTTAATAATATTTTTATGAAAAAACCACGTATGCATTTTATGGAGAAAAAACACATGCATATTTTTATGAAAACAAAATAGTTACATGTTTTTCTCCAACATATGAAATATGAAACATAGATCAATTAGAAGGTGCGTTGGATTGCACTTGACACTTATCTATGTGCATTCATCCAAGCCAAGGCACTAATTTTCTAGTCATCAAAGCCAAGGCACTATCATCAAATGATAAAAAATCTATTGAAGTACTTGAAGATGCAGATAACAAAGAAAATAGAGTTGCAACTTTCCATTATCTATGTTTTAGTGGTTGTCAATCTATATCATGTCAATGACCTAGTGAATGGAGAAGAGATTGTTGATTGCTATCATTGAAAAAGTGAAGAGATTGTTGATTGCCATCATTGAAAGGGTGAAGTGGTGGAAAGTGTTATAGAAACCATAGGATGTTAATAATTGTTGTAAAAGTGGTCTTGTATTCAGGAGCTACTTAATATCGAAGCTGAGGCACTGTCATCGAACGATAACAAATCTATCGAGGAAGATTGAATTTTAGTTTCTATGGAACTCGGTCTGATCAGCAATCAAATTGTAGCTGGAGGCGGTTCCCAATGCATGGTAGGGCTTGGAAGAAATCCTGAAGATTGAATCTGCTAAATGATAATCATTCAAGAGAAGGGCAGAAAATTTATTGAGTGGTGTTTTTCCTTGTTTCCACACCTTGGGACTTGTCGACTATGACTTGATTGGCCTTGAGGTAGACAAATGCGTGTCCACAGTTTTGACAAGATAATACTTGCCTCTGTGGCATTATGGAAGCTTATTTTTGGAGGTGGAAGAATGCAAGGAATGGTAAGGATCATTTTTGGATCATGGGAATATTTTCCAAGATTGTCTCAAAGTTTATAAGATATGCATTGGGACTCCCATGATAGAATTAAGTGACTTGCGTCTCTATTCAAAGCTAAAAGGAACAGTAGCAGAAAAATGGAAAATGATTTGATTTTTGGGGTTCCCTATCAATGTGGTAGCGAAAAAAAAAGAGGCACGTATTAGGTGATTATTTAAGGCGGAGAAGAGTGAAACATTGAAGGAAATTTTGCAGATAGTGGGGGAGAATGCATCGGTAGCAAGCCATATCCATGATGGAAAGGTCTATGAGGAGGTGTTGATGAATATTGTGCAAGTAATGGAAGTGAAGACATGGGGGTCGATAGTTGCCAATAATCTGGTTGCAAAAGGGAACAAAGCAGTTGTGCTCAAATGGACCCCCTTTATCAACAAGAAGCCAATGGGACTCATTGCTGGCATTTTTGGTGCAATGACGGTCAACAAGGTTTCATCTCAGGCGTTGATTCTGTTCACAAAGGGGTTGCTCAAGAAGAACCCCCAAACCTTTAGTTTTTATGTAATAATGGTGACTTGTTCTCAGTTGCCAGGTTGAAAGAATTACTGCCTTCTTGGAGGGCATGATGTATATTATGCAACTAAGAGGCCAATATGGTTATGGGTTCATAAGTAATGTAATCTCTTTGTTTTCAAGTTTTAATAGAAAGGGAGATGTCCCGAGACAAGACTTACCAAGGAAAATGTTCTAATTGATGTCATGCATTTAAAACAAATTTATTAATATCATTTCTTCTTTAACCTATCATCTTTTCGCTTGATTAATTTAATTAGCCTAGCTAATTAATTAATTAAATCATTTTCATCTATTGGCCTAATTAATTTAATCGGGTTAATTCATTTCTTCTCTCCCCCATTTATTAAATCATCTAATTTAATAAATATCACCTTAAGTCTTCTAATCCCCTAATTGCATAAATTAAGTCTTGTTTAATTAGCAATTAAACTAATTTTCTTTTAATCAAGGGGAATATTCCCATAGAATATTTTTTGCCCCTTTTTGCACAATTAAAACTTTGCTTTAATCTATAAATTACCTTTTTCCTCACCCAATGGAATATTCTAATGAATATTCCCTCTCCTCCAATCATCTCACTTAGCTTCTTTGGAAAGTTAACCCTTTACCTTTTGAGCGAATTACTTTTGACCTCTGTGAGCAAGTCAAAAGTGTGTTTATTTGAGGTAAGTGTGAGCCCTTGATTAAATCTCATCATGCATTCTCATCCATTGATGAGAATCCATGATCCATGCCTCTAATCCCCTTCATCTTGAACCATTGATTAAAATTTTTGATCTCAACCATTCATTCCTCATTTGCTCTCCTATAAATAGGTCACTATTTGCAAACAAATAGATCCATCTTTCAATTGCAAACTTATGATGTTGAATTCACTTGCATCCATACTCTCAATTTGCACACATTTAGCTTATTTTAAGTTCATTTCAATTCCATAATAGCTTAGAGAATCCATTAATGGCTTCCATGCATCCATCTAAGCTTGTTTATAAATTAGGGTTTTCATCTTTTAGCATAGTTTTAGCTTAGATTAGCTTAGCAATAGCATAGTCAGTGCATTTTTAGCATAAAATCATGGTAAGTTAGCTTGCATTATGTTCATTTTAGCATAAACTAGGTTTTCATACATCAATCGCAATGATTTCATCGATCCTCTTCCATAGAATAGACTGAAATGGGCTCACTAATCACAGGATTGGGAAAGGGTCATCATTTCACATCAACGTGACACCAATTCCAAAACAAAATAAGTTTTAAATGGGCTAGGTTAAGAATTTAACTATTTTTGTGTAGTTTTGTAGATTTCATTTTCAACTAAATGCTTAGTTTAGATTTCCATTTTGAATGATCTTGTTTGTAGATGCAGGTATGTTTGGAAAAATTATGCTTCGATGCATCATGAGTCAAGTGTAATTGACCCTCACCAACATCCCCATGTCTAACAAATAGATTATATTAATATGATAGATTCATTCATATAATATTTTTTTGATCATCAAGTGCTACCAAAGGGGCTAGCTCCCCTTCTAGTAATAATGAAAATTAGCATTGCAACACTTGATGCATATATTATGGTGTAAAATTTTACCCTTATGCAATTCACCATGAAATCCCCTTACTTTAGCCTTATAAGGTGATAATGCTAAATCCTATTGTCCTAAGCATTTATTTTTATATATACCTTGTCATTTGTTGGTGGGGAAATTTTATTTAGGATGCTTCTATGCCGTGTAGATGTTTGTGTATCCTACAAACATCCTAGCAAAATTCTTAATCATGTCGCCATTGGGACATTACACTATTGCCTACCTGTGAAGTGTTATGCCTTTGTAGTCATAGGTGCACCCAAGTATAGTTCCATTGCATGCATTTTGACCATTTCCTTTATTATTTTGCTCATTCTCATTCATTATTGTCATTTGATCTCATTCTTTCTCATTCTCACTTCTTATCTTTGCATTCTCTCAATTCTTGCTCTCTAAACCATTGTTCTTGTAGGTTTCAAGCTCTACATCACACTTACATGATTTCCTGACATCTCCAAAGCTCTCACTCTTCCTCTTGGCTTCACTAGTCTTGTAGAAGGGAGGGTATCTCTTTGTCATTTAAGAGCATTATCATTTTTACTATTATCATATTGCTATCTTTGCATTCTATGTGTCTCATCTTGTATCTTTCTTTATTTATCTATATTTGTATATTGTGGTCTATCTAACTATTTGTGGAGGTGGAAACACCAAAGAAGGGGTTTGACTAAGGCAAGCCCCAAAAAGAAACCCCAACATGTTTTCATTTTAATGGTGTGAAGGTTTCTGTTTGTGAGGAGCTTGTGGGAGGATGGACCTATTGTGATTTGAATATTTTTCCATTCTAATCATTATTTACTTACTCGTTAGTTTAATTATCATTTAAGGTATTCACTATTTTTGTACTTCTATACTTTTCATGCACTTTTAGTATGCTAATCATTTCTATTAAAACTAGAAAATTTTAGAATTCTGGTTGTTAGTAGGTCTCGAGTGTTTTACGTTATAGATTCTTCTCTCTAACTATATGAGACACTAGCACACCACAAAGATTCCAATGTGTTGCACTATCATCCTTTGTCCACACTCTCATCCTTTAGCAGCTTGAGTTTACCAGTCTATTTCCTAAGACCTTTGAGGTTTGTTCACTTAATTTCTAAAATCCTTCATTTATAAAACAGAAAGCATAGTTTAGTCTTTGCTTTGCTTCTCACCCTATCACTTGAGCTTTGTCATTATGGTAACTTAGTTAAATCCATCCCCTATACACTCTATCTTGTCCTATAGACTTGGGAGTGGTGGATCCTCTTCGTTGCATTATGGTGAACCCCACATGAACCTTTATTTTCTCTTTGTCCTTATTTCGAAAAAAATTCTTCTCTCGTGCTAGGACATGTAGCTAGTAGTGTGTTGTGACAGTCTTTGTGAGATTTAAAACCTAGTCAACCACCTCTAACCAAATTGTTAGAAGGAGGTATCAAAATTTAGACACGGGATCTAGAAATATTAGTCCTACATGATCTGACCTGACCTTCGATGAGTTCACTATAGGACTCTCGACTAGGTACACCCCTCCTATCACTGAAGCTACAACCCATGTTCCTACCCCTCTTATGTAACCCTCAACCTCTACCTCTTCCTAGGAAGATGAAGCTTCTCTTAGAGTCCTTGTGAAAAAAATTACTCCTTGGAATCGAGACTCGATGCACTCATGAGATTCCTGGAAAGAGATGATACCTTTCCGCAAGTGGCTCCTATTGTTAAAAATTTAAGGACTTTGTTTACTAAAGATCGGAGGGGCTTAGAGCTTCTTCGTGTTCTAGAAAAAAATGTGGAGACCCATGTTCCATCCTACTCCTCTATCTTGGGTTCTACCCAATATGTTGGATTGAAGATTGCTAGATGAGAACCATAAATACTAATGCTTAGGGTTTATGTGTGCGTGGCTGATATAGGCTCCTTTACTAACACGAATACCATATATGGGATGAATCATATGATGAAATTAAATAGTGTTTCTCTAGGATTTAGTTACTCCACACCTGAGGTTTAGAGTATCCCTATTTTTTTCACTGGTGTTAATGCCTCTATTAGTGTTGGTGCTAGTGGATTTATTAGTGTAGTTGTTGGTGGTTCTACAAGTAGCTCCATTGGTCAAACTTTGTCTACTGATCCCATCCTTAATTCTCTTCTACACAACATGGGATGTATGCAAAAGCAACTGGAAAACTTGGTCATCTCATTCTCCCAACCTATATTCCAGCCTTTTTGTCATTCTAGTCCTCTTTCTATTTCTATTCTGAACACTTCTATTGCTCATGGGTGGAGATTCTAAAGTTTGAAAAGTACAATGGTCATGGGGATCCATAGATGTATGTCTCACCTTTTAATGCCATTTGTACCAATTTCTTCCATAATAAGCACTCTTGTCCAAATTGTTCTCGTGTTCTCTTAAGGACACTACTTTGGAATGGTATTGCACCCTCCCTGACAATCCTATTTTCTTTTTCAATCAACTAGCCAATCAATTTTTCTAGCAGTTCAATGCCAACATTGGGTCGAAGATTGCATTAATTGATATCTTCTAATACAAGCAAGGAAATCATGAGAAGTTGATTGATTTTATAGCTTAGTATCAAGCCTCATTTTCTCAAATTTCTTATCCTTTACATGATTCTGATGTACAAAATGTGCTTATTAGAAACTTGCAAACTACACTACAAGATAAATTCATTTTAATGAAATATCAATCTTTTATGCATTCGTATGTTGCCTTGCGAGAGTAACAACAAATAGTTTCTCAATACAAGAATTTTTCTTTGCACTCCTATCAAGATGAACAATGAGTCATGTGAGTCTCTATCAAGTACAAGGTTGTGGCAAACATGGCCTCTGTTCCAATGGATAAAAGCACTACAAGATGTAACAAAAATATTTAACAAATTGTCAATATCTTATAATAGTATACTATAAAAACTATTAAATGTTAAAATAATGACTTTGACAAATATTTGACCACTATCTGAGATGCATCCTCAATGCTACAATTCCCAAAAGTTTTGTCAGTACAACCAAGCCTCCAAACATGACATTTCGAGATGTTTTTTCCTGTGTCATGATTCAGGACCGCATTGATGATGGGACTATATCAAGCTTGATGGTAGGAAATAAAACTAAAATTAATCTGTAGTGAAGATGAATAGCCAACTACATATATACTCAATATCACACTCTGCTAATTTAGTTACTTTGTCTTATTTATTTTCTAATTTCATCCCATCTGAGTATGTGAATGTAGTCTCATTCACTCATATTCCTCCTTTAGATTATGTGAATTTTGTTCCTAGCATTACATTTACTTCACATGATCTACCTTTAAACAAGGAGGTCTCTCTACTATATGTTCTTGCTTGTATTAATAGTAGTATCATAGCAAGCATTATGGTTGATCCTTTGAGCCATGTGAATGTCATTATAGAGGAGACCCTATTTACAAATAATTTAGGGAGAAGTATGATGATTCCTAACCTACCCTTTTGATGCATGATGGGTTATTTATTGCACCTATTGGTGCTATTTCTTTGTTGGCCCTATTGGGACCTAAGGCTTTGGAAGTCATCTTTATTTTTATTCCCAAGTTCAACTCGTTCAAAGTAAGGCTAGGCATTCCATGTCTAGACTTCATGAATGTAGTTGCTTCAATAGTCCTCAAATGTGTGAAGTTTCCCCATGAGGGTATTATGCATAATGTCCAAGACACTAGATACAAACCGATGGTATCATGTGGGGGTTTATCTTTTGACCACTTTTGGCCCACCCCAGCTGAACCCCTACTTCCCAAGGAAGATATTTTTTATAGAGCTTATTGTAGATACAAGATTGGGGCTTGGTGTTGAAGGGTGGTGTTCCCATATCTCCTTTTGATATTTCTTTGAAGGTATGCCTACATGCACAACAACATTCTTCATCTTCTACCCCTCCAAAGGGGAAGGACAAGCTTGCTCTTGCCCTTGGAGTTTTCCCCTCTAGTTCTTCTACAACTTCAACTTCCTCTTCCCATCCCTTGTTGGCATATTTTGTTCCTACTATACTATACATATCACAAGAAAAGGAAAAGAACCCATGTTGCAAAGTCAAGGCCTCAACTTGTTTAGATTCGTGTTTTTCCCACTGTGCCCCAACCCACCCTTTATGGCAAGGGGAAGCATTCATGTGGGATGGTTCTCATGTCTTGGCCTTTGCGGCCTCCAACTATTCCTCCACCTTCCTCTATGGTAGAGAAAGGAAAGAGGTGTATCGTTGAGATGAGTGTCTCTATTTTTGCGTTTATGCCTCCTCCTCCAGCTCCTCCTCAGGAAACCACCCTTCCATCAGTAATAGCTATGGAGGATGCTCCTATGGTAGAATAGGAACCACCAACCTCTTCTCAGGCCACATCTTCTAATGTCCACATATGACATAATAGATGTGCATGTGAACATAATCTCTAGTGAAAGGCTCTCGCTAAGGAGCACACTACTTTATAAAAGAGTGGGGTGGGGCTTGTTGTTTTTGTTTCTACTCTTGCTACTTATGTCGTTCATCCTTCTTCTATATTTTCTAGTGTCTTTGTTCCCATTTCCTTTGTTATTTTTTTGGATTAATCAATGAATCTTGATGAGCTTCAACCTCATCACTCCCTCAATAGAGCCTCCCCTTCCTACTTCTCTTCTTGATATTCCTCATTTCTCACAACTCATAGACATTCCTTTTACAAAGGTGGTCTTATTTGTGGCTTTGTCTCCTTCCAATTTTTCTTCCTTTGTGGGGATTCTGCATCCCACATTGAAGTGCAAGCTAGAGAATGACCTCACCTCAGGAAATGGTTGTTACACTCTAGCTTACACCATCATTGTGATGGAGGAAACATTTATATCCCTAGAATTTTCCATTGCTCCTCTTCTCAAGGTTGGTAGTCACTCTCAAGTGTCTTATTGTCCTCCTAATTAGTTGATACATGGCGCTCCTAACAACTGCATGTTCAAATCGTTGCAGGATATCCTAACTTTTTCCTGAATCTTTGAAAGATCGATGACTTTAGTCTCACAAGAGCTTGGTGATGAGGACCTCGAAGGACCTTCTTCCTTAGCCATTTTTTGTAGGTCATTCAACTCGTGTAACCTTAGATATCCCTCCTCACAATTTCATCTCCTCTCCCCCTATAATGATTTATATTTGATTAGGAAAACATACTAGTGGATTTTGACTAAGGTGACACCTTCTTCTACATATTTAGATTAGTTTTTTGTGCTTATTTTTTCACTTGTACTTCTCTATGGGTGATACCACAATAGTGGTTTATAATTTTTGGCCAAACCGGATATTGAAATAATTTTTTTTAACTAAATCTTCATTTTCAGGAACCTATAGCGGCTAAACCGTGAGGAATTTAAAGATAATGCAAAATAGATTTTCATGACATTTTGTTTGTAGATTCTAAATATATTTTTTTTTTAAAAAAAATTGGAATCAAATTGCACTTCTTTTTCCATCTCCCTCGAAAACTAGGTTTTTTTCAAAAAACAAATTTTTAAAAAGTGGTGCTCACCGTATAACACATAACTTTCTTTCCATGAAGGATAAAATTCTAATTCTTTTGAATTTAGATTTGTAAGACCGATATCTAGTGCTTCCACTTGGTTAGATAGTTTTTTTATTGAATATTTTTTTAAATCAAGTTTCAATGTCAAACCAATTACAATTCAGACATAGTGTGATCGTATAACACGTAACTTTTTTTTTTATGTATCAAAATCTAGTTTTTTTTTTTTGTTGGATCAAGGACTGCAATATCTAGTGCACTCATATTTTTCAATTTTTCATTTTAATAATCTGCTATTTTTCCACGTGCAAAATAGAGATCTTGATTTTCGATGAAAAACCTATGTTTAATAAAACTAAAAAACAAATACATAATAAAACCAAAAAATATTAAAATTATAGTCATTGGATAGCTCGTTTCAAGGACTACCTAATTCCAGTTGGATTTGTAAAGTCTCCTCCATTTTCATCCTCAACCCAAGCTTCAAAGCGTAAAAATCTGGAATTTCAATGTGCTTGAGGAGGAGAATGAGGGCAATAGGGGGTTTGACCAAACCCATAGGGGTTCACTTGAACCCTGGTTCAAGTAAACACCCTTTCAAAAAGGTGTTTGCATGTGTTTTTTTTGGAAAGATACATTTATTGGGTTCACTCGAACCTAAGTTCAAGCGAACCCTCTTTTGGTTCGTTCAAAGCCCAAGAATATTTTTTTTGGAATGGAGTCATTTTTTGTTAGTTTTCCTTCCTCATTTGAATTATCAACTTTTTTTGTGGGTTTACCCCTATATATGTTTTTACTCTCACCTAGAGGACCCTTTCTACTCTTGTAGGTGCTTGTATATAGGATATAAACTCTATTGTAAACTTATTCTATTTGTCTCGTCATTTTTTTGTGTGTTGTAACTCTTGGATTTTCACATCAAGGATGATGCAAAGCATGGGGGCATTTAGGCCTCTTCCATATTGACCCATTTTTTACTGTGTCTTCATGTGTTATTCTTCCTATCCTAATACATTTGGGGGGTGATGATAGTTCAAATATATATATATGAGTAGTTTTCACTATAAATATTTAGATCCCCCTACGCTCTTGATTTCATTGTTTCTTCTTTTCTACTTCATGATATTGGGGTTTCTAATGTGTTGTCCCTCATGTGACAACATTCCATGAATACATATCTCTATGTATCTCATGTCAATACATCTCTTTTATTTCTCATCTCCTTAGAATGACATGTGTTCCTTTGCATAGCACACGTCAATCTAAGGGGGGCTATCATATTTGCTTAATTTTCAAAAAAAAAAAATCAAAAAGATTCCTTGGTGTCTTATATCTCATCATTTAGCTTGGGGGAAACCTTGCTAAACTCAATTTGTAGTAGCCATGGGCCAATATGATTTTTGTATTGGCTCTACCCATGCTTGTTATACTTATCATTGCCATCTTCATCTGATTATATTGTCTTGTCTATGAAAAATTTATCATGTTAATTTTATTTTATTTTCACTTAACATGTTTGTGGTGAGATTGCAGTTGGCTTTGCAAGATTGAAGACCTATGTCCTCTTCACATTTTTTTGAAACCCCTTTCGCATCAGCTATATCAAGTGGAAGGTTTCCTTCCTCTCCATTTTTGGTATATTCTCTTCAATCTCTTTTTGCTTTAGCACACACATTCTTAAATACATATGCTCACTAAAGTGGGTGGAAAATGATATGGCGTAAAATTGTACCCTTATGCAATTTCCCATGACATCCCCTTACTTTATCCTTATAAGTCGATAATGAAAATTCTCATTTTCCTAAGCCTTCATTTTTGTTTGTACCTTGTCATTTTTTGTCGATGCTAGGGGAATTTTGTCTAAGATGCTTTTGCATCGTGCAAACATTTGCACACCACATGAATGTCCTAACAAGATTCCTAATCCTATCACTATTGGGACATTACACTATTGCCTACCCATGAAGTGTAATGCCTCTACAATCATAGGTGTGCCCAAGAATAGCTCCTTTGCATGCATTTTGATAATTTCCTTCATTCTCTTTCTTTTTATCAATAATTCTTTTCATTTGATCTAATGATTGCTCACTCTCACTTCTTAACTCTTCATTCTCTCCATTATTGCTCTCTACACCATTTTTATGTAGGTTTCAAGCTCTACATCATACTGACATGATTGTCTCACTTCTCTAAAGCTCTCAATATTCCTCTCATCTTCACCTAGCTTGTAGAAGGGAGGATAAATCTTTGTCATTTCATAGTATTATTATCTTTATTGTTAGCATAATGTTATCTTTGCATTCAATACGTCTTTTCTTGTCTCTTTCTTTGCTTATCTATATTTCTATACCATGGTCTATCTAGTTGGATGTGGAGGTGGAAAAATCAAAGTGGGGTTTCAACTAAGCCAAGCCCCAAAAATAAACCTCAACATTTTCTCATTTTCATGTGTGCAAGCTTTTTTCTATGAGGAGCTTGCAAGAGGCTAAACCTACTATTAGTTGAATATATTTCCCTTCTACTCATCATTTTACTTGCTAGTTAGTTTATTTATCATTTAAGGAATTTTTTTTGTTGTACTTCTTTACTTTTCATGCACTTTTAGTATTCTTTTTATTTCTGTTAAAACTATTAGATTTTAGCATTTGGATTGTTAGCAGGTCTTGAGTGTTTCAACGTATACATTTTCTCTATGCACGTATGAGATGTCAGTACATCGTGGTGTCATCCTTGCTCCATGTTCTCAAGCTCTAGCCAAGAGTCTGTCAATCTAGTTCCGAAGACCTCTAAAGTCACTTCACCTAACTTTTGAAGTCCTTCATCCAAAACCCAAAAGCATAATTTAGTCTTTCCTTTACAAGTGTCACCCAATTAATTGAGATTTTTCATTAAAGTAACCTAAAGCAGTTTATCCCCTACAAACTCTTTCTTATCCTAGAGACTTGAGAGTGGAGGATCCTCTCTATTATAGCATAATATGATTCATCCCTTCCCCAAATATAAAGGCTTGCTCCACTTGGGAAATATAAGTAAATCCCCATTATTTCTAATGAAGCTCTCGAAGGAGCTTAGGTCTTACTTCTCTAAACCTTCCCTATATTGTTTGAGGCCTTCATAGCCACCCCTTTCTCGCACATTGAAATTGCATCAAATATCCCAATAATGGATCTTGAGGTAGGTGCAATTGGTACTAATTCCACTATGTATTTGACCTAGTCCATGTAGTTGGGAGAAACCAAGTGATGCACAATTATGGTCTCCCAAGTGAGGCTTCTTGTGATCTACACTATATTTTTGATGAATTAGGTAAAGATGCTTTCATCATGGATGTGTCCATCTACCTAATAGTAGCTCCAAATCATCTTGATTATTGCAGCTCGATCCTCCCCCTCTCTGGACTTGAAGAGTTTGCGAACTTGGTCCTCCATTAGTTACTCCTCCTTTGTCTACTCCTTTTCCATATCCACCTTCACACAAGCACATTCCACCCAAAAAAAACTTTTCTTTCCATTTCTTATTCAAAAATCATTGGTGGTTTAAGTAGAATCCAAGGTGACCCTTAGGTCACAACTCTCTAGATACATCACTATAAAAAATCTAAGAGAGATCCCACGGATGGAAGACCTGTATCTTGAGAGTGTCACCATGACCAAAACGAAACTCCAATTCAAATTTACAACTCTCTTGAATAGTTCTCAAAGTTGACAATGTGATCCTTTTCAATAGTCGATATTTTCTATAGCACCATCAAATAGCAACCAATAGTACTAACTGTCTTTCTTCTTGACATGCTAAAGATATACCCAATCTTGCTATATGGGTGATGCCACAATAATGGGTTGCACTTTTTGGGACATCCCGATTTTTTATGAAATCACATATTTTTATAAAATATAATGATTTAAAACTTGAAAGGTTTCATTTAATGGATTTTAATTGAAGAGGGTTTGATCAAAACCCCTTAAATCAAACCCCCTTGGATAGAATTCCACTATTTTAAAACCATACCTATAACAAAGTCTCCTCTATACCTATCAAAATGTTGATAAAAAACCACTTTTGATTTACTTTTGGGGGATCCAATGAATTCATTTAAAATTTATGTTTTGTAAATTTGTAATCTTTATTATAAGCTTAACAAAAAGTATAATTTTAAATATATTTAGTTTGATTATTATATTTAATTTTTATTTCTTGTGAATGTAGGTTTTTCATTGAAAATCAAGCTCTTTGTTTTGAACATGTGGAAAAATAGTACATTACCAAAAAAATTTAAAAATATCTATGTTCTTGGTATTAGTGTCCTTGATACAAAAAAAAAAAAAGGAATTTTCATACATACAAAAAAAATTATGTGTTATATAGTAAACCTATGTCTATATTGTAATTGATTTGACTTCAAAACTTAATTAAGAAAAAATATTCAATAAAACACTATGAAACCAAAAGAAAGAGCTAGATATCGTAGTTACAAATCTAAAATTCAAAACATTAGAATTTTATCCTTCATAGAAAAAAAAATTGTGTTATACAATAAGCATAACTCTTTAAAAATGGTGTTTACTATTAAAAACTAGTTATCTAAGGAGATAGAAAAAGAAATGATATTTGATTCAAAAAATTTAAAAAATATCTATTTAGAATGTATAGAAAAAATGTCACAAATCATTTTTTTGCATCATCTTCAAATTCCTCATGGTTTAGCAGTTATAGGTGTCTGAAAGGGAAGATTTAGTTAAAAAGGTTCAGTTCAATGTCATATTTGGCTAAAAAGTGTAACCCACTATTGTGGGATCACCCATATGCACGTATGCTAGTTTTCCTAGGCCATGAGATGATTGGAGATCATTTTTTATGAATCCCCAAGGGAAGGAGTTCTCATGCTTTTTGATCCTTGATCCTTTCACATAATAGGGGCATGGCACCTTGATTGGATAGGCTCTATGTTTTAGCAGCAAAGGCAATTCCCTCCAAGTTCCTCTAATTCTTCCCTTCTCTTTTATCTATCATTTCAAGTCAAGTGACTACTTCCCTTTCATGCATATTCATATGCATTTCACTAGCTTCATTTTAGGCCTCACCCTTCTTTTTTCCCATGTCATTATGCATAACACCAATTGGTTGCATAATGGGAGTCATTGCATGCTCCAAGTTTGCTTTTCCTAAGTTTCTTGAGCACACACTCTCAAAATGTTGCCTACTAGAAAAACACGTACAAAACACATTCTTTTAATTAATAAAATGTGTACATGTTTTTCTTATTTTTGTGTTTAAATGATGGATTTTCCTTTACAAAAACCATACATTATTTTAACTTAAAAAAAATTGTACTTTTTTTCTTAGTTTTGGGCTTACAATGGATTTAACTTACCAAAACCTTATGCACTCAACCCTAACACCTATACACTTAACTCTAAACTCTAAACCCATAACCCTAAACCCTATCCCTCCACCCTAAACCCTACACTTAGACCTAGGTGATAAAGCCTATACACTCTACCCTAGAACTTATACCTTCAACCCTGAAGGTTCCTAAACCCTTAAGCTGAAACCTTATCACTCAATCTTATAAGGTCGTAAAATCGTATCCCTTGCAATTTCATCTACATTTTTGCATCAACTTTAGTGCCCACTTCCTTAGTATTTTTCTATGCTTTTTTTAGGCCTTTCATCAGCGTTTTTCCTTCTCATGATGCTCAAGACCCCTTTTTAGCAGCTACCTTTGCATGTTAGCTTTTTGTCAAACCTGGTATTTCCCCATTCCCACCATTTTATATCATATTTTTTTGGACACTAGTGCACTATGCAAATGTTTGTACATTATGCTAGAGTCCCATGACATGTCAATGTTCAAACAGTAGTTTATGAATCTGTCTACCTCCTACAATGATTCAACAACTAGGCCTTCATAGTTGTAATTCAAAGATTGGACATCAAACCTAAATAGATATTTCAATCATGATGAAGGTGCATTTAACTTGTCAACTCAGGGATGTGAACTTGAAATGGGTTAGCACAGTATTTACAATAAGAACTCAAAGTAGCCATTTTCATTCTACAACTAAGAAAGACACAATGTTGAAAGTAAATTGTTTGGAAAGGAATTACATAAATGCTAATCATCAATAAAAAAACCATACTAAGCTGAAATGCATAACAAGGATGAAAATTTGGCCAAACAAACATGGCACTACTCTGTCTGCTTTGGCTACAGGAATAGTCACATAATGGAATTCTAGTGGTTGCAGGAACAGTTAGTCCCAGATTCTTAACTAATTGCTGAATGAAAAGTAATAACAACCTAATACTAAACTAAAGGACGAATTAATCACAAAGTGGTCCCCCTTGGATAAGTATCCGCTAAAACTAATGATAACTCAAATGCTTAAACTTGGAACTTTATTTCATTCACTGTAATCATGAGTACAAAAGAGTAGTATATCTTAAAAACTCAAGAATAAAAGTACAATATTAAATCGTGCAACCTTTAGAGGAGGAGCATCTGATCCTTATTTATACTATCAACTAAAAAAGGTTGTCAACTCCATGAACTGGAAGGACGCCATTTAGGGAAAACAAAGAAAGTAGGGTGGTAGCTATCCATGCATGGAATCCGGTCAAACATGCATGTCTAACCACAGATTTAGTGTTGCAGTAATGTGCACGTTTGTTCAACATCAATAATGACCACTACAAGGCGGTTACATTTGGTTTGCATGAGGAATCTCTTTTCGTTGTCTTCCTTTGACCTTTGAATGATTCCCTTGTTGGACGTTATGGTGCATACCAAATTGGCAGTGTCTTCCTCAATTTAGCATCCTCAAATTAAATATGCATGGCAATGTTAGTACACACAATAATAGGATTTCTGTAACCACCTCAAATAACATAAATTAACCACATGCAAAATTAATATGGATAGTCGGTATACATGCCATCATTAAAGGTTTGCATAAATAAGATTAAGCCCAATGTCAATAGTTCTGAGGAAATATCATAAAAAGTATCAACACTTAATCATCAAGGTCCATGATATCTTTAGCAAATAAACCATAAGTTCTACCCAAAACTAGACCATAAACTAGGCTCATCACTTGCCCCAAGCGAAGGTTGTTGGTCCTCCAACAAGGAAAGGGATGTTCTACTACTTGGTTAATGCTCTAAAATTTGCAACTGACAACTATCCCACATTAGAGTGTGTTGTGCATGAATCAGGATCCCAATAGAATCTTCCCAATCTGTCCAATCTACTTCATCTTTGTTTCTTTGCAACAATATCATATTGGTAGAACCTGAAGTTCAGTACAGGCCACATTAGGATGGGTGGTTGAAAAGTGAGGGGAAGACAACATCGCCCTTTTGTCCTTCCAATGTGAATATATTTTTGAATTCTTTTAAGAGTTGTTGCATAGTTCTAGATGGAATGAGGCTCAGCCTGCTTGAGATCATCAAATAAGTTGTTCCATCTTTGTGAGAGGTATCTCTTCACAGTTTCCTCTCTTGCTTTTTCCTTTGCCTCGTATTCACTATAAACTACTTCTATCTAAGGCATAATCCTATTACCATAGCTAGGTTTGAAAAGCATTCTATGTCATTCCCTAAACATATCCCATGTATTCCTTCATTCAACCCTAATGGACAGGGGGATGTTAGATTCCATTTGCTTATAAGCCCCATATTGGTGTCCCCAACTAATCTCATTTTGCACCCAAGACATAAATGACCTTCATTGGACATCCCCAACATACAATAGCAGATTCCAATTATGGTATTGAGTCACAACATAGTTATGCAAATAAATCTCACACAACAAATTCTTCATTTTAGGGGAAGCAATTTGATAAGCATTGAAAAATTAAGTAGGGGTCTCAACAGAAGGGTTCAAACCTGAGACAATTCTTACCAGTCTAAAAGAGAGATACTTCTCCTTAAAAGGCAAAGCATAGACCCTTGTAGGGGTCCTACATTCCAAAATATGTGGTACCAAGGCTACCATATCATTTCTTCTTCAAAGTGGCAATTTCTCCATCTTTATCTTCAATTTCCTCATCTCTCTTTTGAATTTCCCTCTTCAATATGCATTGTTCCTCCTTCCATTCCTCTTATCTTCTTTGTATCTCTTTCCATAAATGCATGGAAACCTTATGGATTGAAAAATCAGGGGGGTTATGTATTCCTGGTAGCATCTTCTCTGGCATTAATGCTAACTGCAAGGATTCAAGTTGTCCCGTCAATTATGGCAACAGGGATACTGATTGTTCTCCTAATTCGAGTTGTTGCTGCAAGAAATCCTGCTCTTGCTCTTGTTTTGGATTTCGCTACAGGAAATCCTGATTTTCCTCATACTCTTGGTTTTCCATTTCTCCTGCAATGTTAGCAAGATTGGCCAATGTTACATTTGTTGTCGTCTTAAATATATCTTTTTCCTAAACATTATCTTTCCCTATTGGAGCTTTTGCATACTCTTGTGATACTTCTTTAGACTTAGGATTTTCCTACAAAGGCATACTAAAGGCTGGCTCAGCTGGTCTTGCTTTCCTAAGAGGGCTCTCATGTTTTTCTTTCCCTATAGGATGAATAGTGTCAGCCTTTCTCTTCTTAGAGCTTGGCACCTCTTTTTTTGTTGGTTTCCTTTGGGATTTTTCGTTTCTTGTTTTTGCCTCTCTTCTATGCCCTAGTTTTCATTAGAATTCCAAGTGGAACATCATCATCAAAGTTAGGGGAATAACTTTCTTTGTCTGAGTGCTTTGTCCTAGAAGAGCTAATTTCTATGGTTTCTTTTGTTGGAGGAGGGTTTACACTTGGGCCTGTGCCAAAGGTTGAAGCACCAAGAGTGGCTTCAACCATGCTCAACCTCCTGCTAGACCTATGAGGTTGAGGTAAAACCATAGGTTGAAAATGCTCAGGTCTAATTTGATCAATTTTTATGAATTCTCACTAGGTCATTCCAAATACATCATGCAAAGACTTCTCAACTAACAATTTAATCAAACAATGGTGGGAAACAAAATTGTCCCTATCTTTCTGATTCTTAATTGTCATGATTGAGACAAAGTTACAGTATAGTATGTTTGGAACATTCATCCTCCTTCAGTGCCTCATATGATTTAAAAGCTTAAAGTGCATGGAGTGCAAATTTGACTAACGACCTTCTCAGGTGATGTATTTTATGAAAAAGATAGCTATCTACTTTCATGGCTTGGGCTAACACATTCTCTTCGCTCCTTGTTTATCTATGCTCAATGGAGGGTCATTTGGCCCTAGCTAACCTAGTGTCTCTCAAAGCAAGGTAATTTTCACCATCAACAAGTAGCCCTATAACCTTTGCAATTATTTCTTCAATTTCTATGAGCTCCAACCCTTTTACCATGGCCTTGCCTTTAGACAGTTTTTGGGAAAATTCTAGTGCAATGTCTTCATCAAAATCATCCAACTTTAGAAAGTAGTCAATCCACCCACAATTTCTTAATTCGGCCAGCCAAGGTGCATCCTGTAGTAATACATAATCAATCATGGGTTCGTTCTGAATTAACCCACCTCCCATTCTTTGCAATCAAACAAACACTCTATGGTTTCCTTCTTACACTTCCATCTAAAAATCAAATTCACCTTCTTGCAATAGTTGCTAACTTTCCAATGCCATTGTCAATTGGATTTTCCCTTTTCTAACTTGCGTTTTGTTTGCAACGTAACATGAGATATGACAGGGTCAATAATGGCAAGTAAGGAGTAATAAAGGAAAGCTATAATGAAGAGAAATGGCGGCCACAGTTGGTATAACTTCACACATGTGAGTCGTCCTCTCACTTAGATTTCAAATCGGCTCAATTTAAATTTTGCTGACATAGACCAACATGGATTGGCACATGGGAAAAATATTCACATCTTTTTTCTTCCCCCAACCTAAATTTGGGAATGTGTCCTCACATGAGGGATGATGATTTGGCAGGGTAGGGAATGTTGGCATGCCATGGTGAACTTCCATACTAATGTACATTGATTAAAGGAAGTACACTTCAAGACAATTAAGATATAGCAATTAATGCGGACATACCTGAATGTGTGGAGGATCCATTGCAAAGATTGTGGAGAAAGTATCATTCACATTTTTAAAAAATAAGTTGAGAAATTAATGAAGATGAGATGGAATGAGGTGGAGTGAAGTGATGGAAGAGAGAGAAAGGTGGAAATGGATGGGAAAATGGGCGAAGAAATGGACTCCCATGGAAGTGGAAGTCTTTATTATGACAAGTATGTACCTTAATTAGCTAGGAGGGACACTAGGTCCATTTCGACTATAAGAAGCTCAAATGTTGCATGTTGAGTGAATTGCTACAGGAACTTCTTCTTTGAAGTTGGCTTGTGATACAATCTAAGGCAATGCCCATTGACAAGCAGCTTGAATCTAACTAGGTCAATAGTAATGAGTTGTACAACACTATTAGGGAATACTTCAGTAACCTCGTATGGTCCTAGCCACCTTCTCTACAATTTTCCTACATTGTCTTGGTACTTCAAGTAATAGAGTAGGGCCCAATCTCCTGGTTTGAATTTCTTGTCCTTGATGAATTTTTCATGCCATTTGATTCTTTGATTTTGCACCACCTCTGTGTGATGCAAGGTTGCTCTCCTTATCTCATCCAAAGAATTTAGCTGCATGATTCTTTCTCTTTGTGCCTCAGAGATATCCATCCCCAAATCCACTATAGTCTTAAGAGTCTTATGTTCAAATTCAATGGGCATCATGGTTGTTTTTCCATACAGGAATTCAAATAGAGTGAAGCTTGTAGTTGTTTTCCAAGTAGTTTTGTAGGCCCAAACAACTTCTGATAATCTGTTTTCCCCATCCTTTCTATGGATAGCTACTGTCTTTGTCAAAATAGCTTCAATTTCTCTATTGGTTACCTCAACTTGGCCATTGGCCTGGGGGTGATAGGGAGTAGACTTCTTTTGTCTTATGTTGTACCCATGAACTAGTGTTGCAGCAAGGGTTGATGTGAATTGAGCCCCTTGATCAGTCACTATCTCTCTTGGAACTCCATATCTTGTGAAAATGTCCTAATAAAAAAAATGAAAACCTTGTTATCTCTCGCATGTTTCATGGCCTTAACTTCTAACCACTTTGTTACATAATTAGTGCATACCAATATATAAGACTTACCATTTGATGGAGGGTCAATGGGTCCTACAAAATCCAATCCCCACTTGTCAAAGGGAGTGATTAGTACCTGAGGATAAAGTGGCATCTCATTAGATTTGGTTGGCCTGCCCATTATTTGACATCTATCACATTTTCTTGTATACCTTCTTCCATCCTTGTGGAGTGTTGGCCAGTAATATCCCGTGTTTAGGTAAAAGCACAAAGCTATGTCACGCTTTATAAAGGAAATGGCCAATGTTGATCTAATTTTAAACTTGAATCACTAAACTGTGGCATATATGTTTTGAATTTTGAAATGATGTAAACTAGTAAAATATGTATTTTTTAGTATATTTTATGTTTGTATTTTAAATATATATATATATATATATATATATATATATATATTAAACTAGTTTTTAATAAATTAAAACTATAATTTAGTTGATAAAATGCCGAAAAAGGAAGTTGAATGGGACGTCAAACTTTTTATAGCAATTTTTATTTTCTTTCAATTTTTTTTGTGTATTTATAACTTGAAATTTTAGTGCATGGATATATTTTTTCCAATTTGGATAAATATATATTTTTAAATAAATATTAAAATGTGTGTGAATCAAAAAACAGTTGTCTTCATCAGACGCCAACTTTCATATTAAATATTTTATCTAAAATGGAAAAAAAAATTATACCATCTTAAAATAGATTCTTTTATTTAGTGCATCTTAATTTTTTCAATTTTCTTTATAAGTTTAAGTATTTTTCCTTGGCATAGTAATCAACCTAATATTTTGTGTTGATAACCTACTTTTAGTAAAAATAAAAAATAAGTAAACTATTAAAATAAATATATTTTTGAAAATTACACTTATGAATCTACAAAAGGGTATTTTTATATTTTTTTAAAAATGTTATTTACATTAGCAAGAGTAATTGAAACTTCAATTTTTTAAAATAATTTTATTTTTTTGGTAAATTGGACTCAAAGTGGTGCTCCATATATTTTTAGCCAACAATTTTAGTTGAAAAAATTATGGAAGTATCTAACTTAGCTTGAATGAATCTTACTAGATCATATGTTTGACCAAAATCAATTTATAGTTAGAAATACTTAAATTCAGTTGTGCTGATAAGTTGGATGAAAGTGTGACACAACTTTGTGCTTTTACCCATTCAAAATCTTCATTGTTGTCCTCTTGGCTACAAAAATTCCTCCACATGGTTCATTGTGCTCAGACTTCGGCTAAACGCTGTCGCTTGGGAATTTTTGGTCTTTGTGGAATTTCGTGTGGACTGGCTTTCTCTGAATTTCGTCATGTCGTCGGGTTCCCGGAATCTCCTAACTGTCTTGTTGGTGGCATTAATGTCACCCGTACTATTGTAAGGGATGCATTTAAATCGATCTTTGAGGTATTTTCTGCCATTATGCTTTGTTGTCTATGATCGATTGAGTGGAGGAGTTTATTCTTTTGGTGTTAGGCTTGTTTTGAGACAATTGATCTATGAATTGTTCGATTTGGTAAAGATTTCTTGGAAATTGTTGTTGTCTTTATTGGACGCCATTAGGCTCACTTTTGCTTCTTCATTCGATTTTTGCTGCGTTAAATGGTATGTATTTGATTGCCTTCCCTTCATTGATGACTAAGGATAATGCCTTGATGCTGTAGAGTTTATTGGGGTCTGAATTCTTGAATGCTTGATCATTTCATGGCTAGGGTTGCATAACATTGTTTGATTTATAGTCTCCCAAGTGACTTTCGAGCTTGTTTGTTTCTTTGTATCATGAGGAGTCTCATTTGTGAGCCATGATTTCCCCCTAGTAAGGACTTCACATTCAAAATAATTAAATCCTGAGCTTCTTGTGCGTTAATGGCAGATTTGTAGGGTTTGATACCTAGGGCATCACCATTTAATTTTAGTATGCTTTCGAATTGGCATAGAATTCTAAGAAAATCTATAGAAGGTCCATATTGAACTTGTCGCCGGCCTAGGTTCTCAAAATTTATAATCGATCCATTAATCTAGGCAAAATCGTGATTTAATGTCAAAGTTCGGTTTTCGTCCTCAATTCGAGATTTTTTGGCTATGGCAGATTCTCCCGATTCCCTTCGTTTTCCCGAAATTCGCATACTTTCAGAGTTCTACCTCATCTGTGGATTTCCTTTGGCTCCATATTTTCCCAAAATCTTTGGTTCCTTGTTTTTTCTGAATTTTGTTGAAAATTCTTCTCCTTCGCGGAAATCCATCTCATCTGAATTTTCCTAAAATCTAATGAAACGTGATGAAATATGGAATAATTTGATTTTTTTTAATGATTTATGATGTATTTTATGAGTAATTCATGGTATCTTAAAATCTCACATGTTTATTGGCTGATAATGATCAGATTTAATTGTTAGTAGGTGTCTCATGATTATTCCACTCGAATCCGTCTGGCCTGGAATTTCCCGAAATTCCTCCTTAGCTCGAATTCCGTGGATGGTCCTGAAACCCGAAGCTCGTTATGATCACTTTATATGCGATTTAATAACACCTTGATTGCATGGGATTCAGTTTAATGGTGTTTTTGATGTATTAACCTTGGTTTCCTATAGTCTTTACTATATTTTCTTTCTTGAGTGCAGGCTGAGTCTAGCAAGACAGTGGCTGGGTCCTCAATGTCTGAAGCAGAAAGGATTAAAATGGATATCAAGAGTAGGATTCCTGAGAGTAAGATCACTTCAATCTGGTCAGAAGTAACCAACACAAATGTCGGGTTGTGGGATTATGAAGAATTCAAGGGCAAGATGGCAGCTAAGGATCTTCTCGTGGTAGCCAGAAGAATGATGGAGTCAGGCCTGACAGAGGTAGCTGGTTTTCCCTCCATAGTCTAGTGTTATGAGCTTTTCCTCGAGTGTGCCACACATTATGATTGAGATACACAAAGAATCATTGGCCCTCAAGGAAGAGTTGTGGCAAATCTTAATCCAGTTTCCATAGCCCTAACTTTTGATATGCCAGATAGATCTCATGTTGGGGCATTCGACATGGAGGCATCTAAGAAGTATTATGAAGAGGAGACTATGAAATCACAATAGCTTATTAATTCCTGGCTGGAGAAGCCCAAATCCCATTATTCCAAACTGCCTAAACAGCTGTATAGAGCAAAGTTCAAGAAGGAATACTATGATACCATCACATTGCTTAGCAGGGTGGTTGGATTAAGGAATGTAGGTATGTTTGAAAATTGGATGTGCCACAAGGAAGTATGATTTGAGAGACATGCCGCATAGATGCCCACAGGCTGGAGGCCCTTTTACTACTTCCATCCCTCCAAATAACTTTGCCACACCCCTAGATCCTAATGCTAGCAATAATTTGTCTTATCCCCATGTGTCAAGCCTGTATTTATCAAAGGAAGGGTAGACAAAGGTGGACATGTCAAAAGGAAGAAATGTTGAAACAAGCAAGGACAAAGTTGAGGAAAACCCAAGAGAAATCCCTGCTAATCTAAGTGGAGCAATTAGTTGTGTATGTTGCAGAAGAACTAAAAAAGCTTAAGTAAGTCTCTCTGCATATGAACTATTGAGAGTTCCAGCTATTAGGAATGCAGTCCTAGGAGCTTACAATGCAAATTCCATTTCCCAAGATAGATCAGTTAATGAAAATTTCAACAAAGCATCTGGCTCTCAACCATTGGGAAGACAAAGTCAGACTCATAGTCCAGGTCACATGCCTCCTAGAGACAAGGGAAAAGAAAAAGATAGAACTCAAGTAGCTTAATTAGATACTGCTTTAACTTTGTTCCAAGGGAAAACAAATACTCCTTTCCTAATTTATGTTCGTATATTCGACAAGAATTTGCATAATGCTTATTGGATTCGGGCGCCTCTACCAACGTTATGTCGTTTAGTGTCTGCAGAGCTTTGGGCATTACTCTTGTTGATTCTCAAAAGAATGTGACCCAATTGGATAGGACTGAAGTGAATGTTGTAGGATAATTAAATATGATTCATATGCAGGTTGCTTCTGACCCCGGGATTCAACAAGTTATTAATATAGAGGTGGGAGATATACATGATGCTTATGGCTTGATTCTAGGAAGGGACTTCACTAGAGCTTTGAATGGATATGTGTCAATTGATCACTCTCACATGCGGCTTCCCTAGAAAGGGGTGCCAAATCAGATTAGAATTGAAAGAGAACCCAGGATGAAGTACATGATTACAGAATATCAGAATACCTCTAATGAAATTTCGATATCAGAGGTAAGTATGGGAAATTATGTGCTTGCAAGCCCTTTTGAAGAGTCAGATATAGAAGAGGTACTTATGTTGCATTCCATGTCTGCTAATCTCACGACAGGAACCAGTCAAAATGAAGCTCGGGCGGAGCTAGTTGAAAATGATGATGAACTAGAAGATAATCAATTTAGCTTGCTAGATAGTTTCCAAGAATCCATTAAGAAATGCATTGAGGGCCAGATTCAGTTGGGTAGGAAAATGAATTTTAGAGACTTACTCTTGCCCAATTAGTGCAGGGTCCATAATGCTTCCCATTTGGAACTAGATTGTTGCTTATGCCAAATTGCAGTGGAACAAGTGTAGAAGTGCATCAACCCCACTCCAACAGTCAAGGTCACTATCCAAAATGTTCCAGACGATCCTGAAGGGAAGAAGGTCATGCTTTCTGAGGAACCTTCTGGTAGTAGTAACATAAAAAGTACAACAAGGGGTTCTACGACTGCTAGTTGTTGGACCTTAAGGTTTGATGGGTCCAAATCAAAACAAAGCACTAGAGCAGAATTTGAGTTGATCATTACTAAAAGTAAAACCTTCTTTGTTGCTCATAGACTCCAATTTCATTGCACTAATAATGTACCATAATATGAAGCCTTAGTCCATGGGTTGCTAATGGCACTAAAGAAAAAGGTTAAAATTTTACAAGTTTTTGGGGATTCTGAATTGGTAATCAAGCAAGTTTGGAAGCAATACTCTTGTCATGGCCGAATGATGACTAATTATAGGCACAGAGTATGGGATCTTATTGAAGGATTTGATGCCTTTAACATTCAGTTGATACCATGCAGTAAGAATCAGACAACAAATTCCCTTGCTCAGGCTGCTAGTACTTTGCAACCTTTATCCCTTTCTGGATTGAAGAAATTTACAGTAGAATTTACTCCAATACCCTGAGTACTTGACAATGTCACCAACTTCCAGGTATTTGAAGATGATAAGCATATTCTAGACTTTATCACAAGCACTGGTGTTTTTGCTTCTCAGATCATTGATGAAACTGAACCTCAAGAAGCAAAAATGGATATAGAAGGAGTAATTAATTTGAAGACTAATACTATTCCTAGAGGAATGGTACAGCTAGAAAGGATTTTTGATTTGGATAAAGTCAAAGAGCAAAAACAAGATGCTAAGAAAGAGTCTATCAATGGACAATGTGAAACATATAATGTGGGAACTCGTGAAGATGCTAAGAATGTCTTCCTTGGCAAGGTGTGTACTCCAGAAGAAAGGAAGGGAATAATTGACGCCATACATAGATATCAAGGTGTGATAGCTTGGATTTTCAAAGATTTAAAGACTTACAATACATCCATTATAACTCACACTATCCCTCTGAAGCCAGAGGTGAAGCCTTTCAGACAAAGACAAAGGCCAATTAATGCCTTACTGGAACCCATAATATAGAAGGAGATGCAGAAATTGTTATTTGCAAGAATTATATTTCCAGTCAGACATTCAACTTGGGTTGCAAACTTGGTTCCGGTACAGAAAAAGAATGGAGAAATCAGGTTGTGTGTAGACTTTAGGAATCTTAATAAAGCATTAGAAAAGGATAACTATCCAATACCTTCACTAGATGAAGTGCTTCAGATTGTCAACGGATCTCAAATGATGTCCTTTCTGGATGGCTATTCAGGATATAATCAAGTTATGGTGCAGTATGAGGATAGGCATAAGACTACCTTCATAACAAAATGGGGTACATTTTTCTATAGAAGGATGCCCTTTGGTTTGATTAATGTTGGAGCTACATTTCAGAGGGCTATGGACATTGCTTTTAAAGATATCATTGGCAAGTGCATAATCATTTATATGGATGACCTGATAGTTTTTTCAAAGAAGAGAGGTGATCATGTTGCAGACTTGTGCAAGGTGTTCCAGAAGTGCAAAGAATTTGAAATATCCCTCAACCCCAAGAAGTGCATATTTGGAGTGACAAAAGGAAAATTGTTGGGACATGTCATCTCCGAAAAAGGAATTGCTATTGATCCAGAATGAGTAGAGGCTATACTCAAGATTCAACCACTTGCTAGCAAGAAAGAAATGAAATCATTCTTTGGAAAAATTAACTTTGTAAGGAAATTCATCACTGGATTTGCGGAGATAGTCAAGCCACTAAATGCAATGCTGAAACAGGAGGCTCAAGTTGAATGGAGTGCAGAAGCGAAGGAAGCATTTGCAAAAATTAAGAAGGCCATTGTTGAAGCTCTAGTTTTGGTGAGTCCAGATTAGGCTAAGCCATTTTACATATATTCATTTGCTTCTGATCATTCTTGTGCTAGTATGTTGACCCAAAAGTTTTATCAAGGGAATGAACATCCTATAGCATTTATCAGTGCACCACTGAAGGATGCAGAACTGAGATATCCAAGTGTGGAGAAACAGGCCTATGCCCTAGTTAAAGTTGTTAAGAAGTTTAGACATTATATTCTCAGAAACAAAGTGTTTTCCATAGTTCCTGATCCGGCACTAAAACTATTATTGATGCAAAATGAACTTGGAGAACGTAGAGCAAAGTGGGTAACAATGTTGCAGGAATATGACATTGAAATTCAACCTATGAAATTAGTAAGAGGACAAGGGTTAACAAAAACAATGGCAGAAATGGGCCCTGACCTTACAGTTCAGCATTATTGTTGCTCAATTTTTACCAATGGGCTCAATCAGGCAGGATAAATCATGTGACAAAGGTTCAAGAAGGCCAAATGGAACATTCGCACAAGGGAAAAAGTCATGTATTTGATGCTAGGTCACAGGGAACTCAGTTGGGAAGCCCGCCTTGTTCAAGTTCGGCATTAAAATACTCTAAGGAGAGAGTCGCCAAGACCCTCTGGATGTCTTGCCAACTAAAAGGGCTCTCGTTGAATGGGGACGTTATCGATATGAGGTCTTGTCAAGAGATAAAGGGGGTCTTAATATGTGTTTTGCCTTCGGCAGGAGTCTCGCCGACAACAAAAAGAGCTTCCCAAGAAAGTTTGACATTGGTAAGTGGTCTTGCCGATATAGCGAGGTCTTCCCGACAAGAAGAAAGAGCTCGCCAAAGGATTTTTTCCTTCAACAATGCGAAGGGTCTTGCCGATAAGCGAGCCTTCGGTGTAATATTCCAAGTCAGGGATAGGTCTCCCCAACCCGGTGATGTCTCTCTGACATGTTTCGTGCTCGCCCAAAGATAAAGGGGTCAGTGAAAGGTCTTGCCGACCCAAGTGTCTCGTCGACGGAGTAGCACAGCGGTATGAGATGGTGGTCCCCGTAAAAGGTCTCATCGACCTAGTGATGTCTCCCCGACTGAAGAGAAAGTAAACTCATCGCTAAAAGAACAAGGAGCCCGATAGGAGGTATCCTTGATATGAAATGCGCTCGCTAGGAGTTAAGGCCATCGCCATGAGGTCTCGACGATCAAGTAATGTCTTGCCGAAAGCCGAGGGCCTCGCCCAAGGGAAGTGAGTCATCGTGATGTCTCGCCAACGGCTTTGAGTCTCATCAAATGGAATGGTAGGAGCTCAGGGAAAGCAGACTGTGCTTGGTATGAGGCCTTGCCGAGGGGTGAAGGTCTCGGTGAAAAGTACCTTCGGCAAGAAGTCTTGTCGATATAAAGATGTCCCCCTGGGAAGAAAAGTGAACTCTCCGCGAGGGGAAGTGTTTTTGACAAAAGGTCTCGCCGAATGCAGAAGGTCTCCTCGACATGTATGACATCGATGTAGCTTCCAGTCGTCAAAGTAATGTCTTGCCGACATGGTGTGGTCTTAGCAATGGAGGAGGCGATATCAGTATGACTTTTGGGCTCACTATGAACTCTCATCGACTATCGCATGTTATGTTGATGGTTGCAGGAGGATTTAATCACATCAGGGAGACACGATTAGTGTCTCACCGACATGCAATTCTACAGGAGGAACTTTTGACCGCCCGAAGAATCTACATGGAGTATGCTCGACCAATCAGAGAAAGCTAAAAGCGAGTCATGGCAATCTGATCAGGATGAAGAAGATCAACAGGATGAAAAGCAACGTGTATCTATTATGAGCTCAGGAGCATTCAAAGCACTCCATAGGGAGGTTAGAAGCGGATACGAGACTAGGAAATGAATGCGGTAGCTACGAAAGATCTGAAGAGGACCATTCATGGAAGCGACTCCCTCACCGAAATGGACAACAAGGACACGTAGGAGTGCAACATTAATTTCAATCAAAGATCTAAGGATAGATTTTTCTAGGGACTGATATTTTTGTAAACCCTAAGGGGCCGACACACTTTTGATATATAAGGCATATTTTCCTTTTAGTAAGTAGTTCGGATTATGCATTCTCTGGAGTCAGTGATTTTTAACAATCCTTTCTCAGCTAATGTATGCTTTGTAACTCAACTGGAATCTGAAATACAACACAGAGTTTACCTTGGAAGCTATTGTTAATGCTTGTATTACTCTCATTTCTGTATTTTAGATTATGCAAGTTCTCAACTGTGTATTTCTAAATTTGTATTCATACCTTAACGTTGTGAAATTCATCTTTCCTTCTTAAGATACGTTTGTAGATCAAGCCTTTTAAGAATTATGCATAAGTCTAAAGGGGTTATGTTGAGTAAGTAAAATACTAACCATGAGCTTCTCAGTGTATGTTCATCTTGTTTTTTTTTTATTTCATGATTTCTTATCAATTCAGTGTATCACCATAGGAGGAGTTTCAATTTATGTACTCCTTTTTCGTTTATATAATTGTTAGTTTAGGTGACACCAAAGGAAGTCGGCCTTCTCCGAAGGTTCATTTCAACTCTAGGTGTCCTACAACCTTGAAATGATCCCATGTTTCTCTAGAAAGCTCAGTTTTATAACTTTGTATAGGGTGCAATTTTTAGAGATGACAATTACAATATTGAAGAGGTTTCCCCAAGAAGTTGGTATGATATCATTTATTATCTATTGAAGCAAAGGTGTCCTGACCATCTCAATGTAGTACAAAGGAGTGCACTACATTTGAAGAGTGATGGTTTTATATTGAAGGGAGTTGTTTTATACAAAAGAAATCATGAAGGCATATACTTAAGATGTTTAGGGCAACAGGGAGCTGAGAGGGTCATGTCAGAGTTTCATGATAGATATGGTATTGGCCATGGTTCTACACATTCTACTGCAAAACTAAATTTTGAGGGCTGGTTATTACTGGCCTACGTTATTCAAGGACACACACAGTCATGTCAGGACTTGCCATTTGTGCCATACTGCAACAGCTAGAGAGAAGTACTCAACTCTTCCACTCCATTCGATCTTCGAGGTAAAACCTTTTGCACAATGGGGAATGGACTTCATTGGTCCCCATCAATCCACCTTCCTCTATTGGTCATAGGTATATTCTTACCATTACTGATTATTTTACACGGTGGACTGAAGCTCTTGCATGCAAACAGTGTACTTCTGAAGTGGTAATTGAGTTCCTTCAATCAGGTATTATCAATCATTTTGGATGTCCTTTATCTTTAGTTTGTGATAATGGTCCTGCATTTGCATCTCTAAAATTTTCCAATTGGGCTTTCGATCATATGGGATCATAATAAATTTGCATCTAATTACTATCCATAGGGTAACGGGTTGGCAAAGTATTCCAATAAAAACCTTTTAACTGTCATCTACAAGCTATTAGAGAAGAATCCTAAGGATTGGTACACTCAACTTAGATTTGCTCTGTGGGAAAATCGTACTAGGCAGAAGACTTCCTTAGGGACTTCCCCTTATCACCTTGTGGATGGCCGAGAACTAGTATTTCCCATATAATTTCAAGGATCCCTACTTTGCAGTTCATTATAAGTATTATGATGAAGAAAACAGGCATGAGGCTCTCTTGCAAGAATTGTTACACCTTGAAGAGAAGAGAGATGAAGCCCTAGAAAATTTTGCAATCAGGGTGTAGTCAAAAGATGGTTTGATAGAAGAGCCAAGGTAAAAACTTTTAGGATTTTTGACTTGATTCTCTACTGGGATAAAGCCCATGACCATAAAGGGGAGCATGGTAAATTTGACAAACTTTGGCTTGGCCCTTACCAGATTTTAGAAATTCTTGGTGATAATGCTTTTCATTTGAAAACGCTCACTAGGGAGGACATCCCACTGCCTGTCAATGGGCAGTACTTGAAGCATTATTTCCAGTCTTGAGTTGTAGCTCTTTTCCTGTACATAGTTAGATTAGGTTTCCTTTCTATTTTCCTTTATTATGCTTTGGTTAGTATAGGGTTTCCTTTCCGGATTTTCTTTGGTTTGTTTTGGTTAGTTTGGGTTTGCTTTTTGTTTTGCTTTTGCTTTGGAGGTTTTCTTGTTTTCTCCTGGCTGTGTTGCACGTGCATGGCAATACTATTTTATCTGGGATTGTTCTGAATATTTCCTAGCTGAACTTTAATTATGAATCTTGAGTGGATGGTTGAGATCCTTGCTATCCTCAAAGAGTCTAAATGTTGGGTTTAAGGATGATGGGTCACTAGTCAGATTTGAACTTGAAGTATTCTGAAATCTTATATCTTTTATAAATCTTAAGGATCCTGAGGTCATTGTAGGATCTTTGTGAAGTCTTGTCAGGTGAAAAATCTTATCTCTGCTTCAGCACCACTATGGTTCTCAGCCCTAAGTGTGAACTTCATTGTTCACATGTTGAAATAAAAGAAGTAAAATAAAGAAAAGAAATATCAAAAGAAGAAAAGAGAAAATGTTGAAAATAAAATGAAAGCATAAATTCAACCTATAAGGAGTATCTGAATATCTCTATCGGGGCTATAGACACCTGACTGGCAGTAGAGCTATGTTCAAGAGAGTCACAGCGATAACCTCGTCGGGGCTATGGACGTCTGAATGGCAGCGAGGCTCTATCCAAGTTTCTTTTGAAGTTAGAATCTTTACGTACCCTATCTTGACTAAAATGGATTTTTGTAGTAGCCTAAGGAGGAAAATGAGCTCATGAGCACACACTTCGCTTTTCAGTTTATGGAAGGTTCGATCTATTTTTTATTCTAATTCTTTGATCTGTGCATTTTGATGTGTCTTGTTGGTTAGTGGGATCGAAACCAGAGATTTTGGGTTCTTGATTCCTGTTCGTCATCGAAATGCTTTGGAGCATTTCCCCAGCGGAGTCACCATTTGTTATGCATTTTTTGCACACACGCCCCACTGAAAGCAGGGACCCTCTTTTCGCTTTGATTTGCGGAGTTTTGGCCCTTTGATTCTGATGAGTCACGTTGGTTTGGCATGTGCTTAAAATGTTTATCTTGTTGGCCTAAGTGATTTCTCTAGGTTATTCATTGAAAATCTTAAGTTCTGGGCAAATTCGGGTTTTTGTCTGAACCCGGGATTTTCCACCCAGCTAGATTTTCCCGGATCCTACTCAAACTCCGGTTGAACGCTGTCGCTCAGGAATTTTTGGTCCTCGCGGAATTCTGTGGACTGGATTTCTCTGAATTTCGACCTGTCGTCGGGTTCCCGGATTTTCCTGGCTATCTTGTCGGCGGCATTAATGTCACCCATACTATTGTAAGGGATGCATTTAAATGAATCTTTGAGGTCTTTTGTGCCATTATGCTTTGTTGTCTATGATCGATTGAGTGAAGGAGTGCATTCTTTTGGTGTTAGACTTGTTTTGAGACAATTGATCTATGAATTGTTCAATTTGGTGAAGATTTCTTGGGAATTGTTGTTGTCTTTGTTGGACGACACTAGGCTCGCTTTTGTTGCTTCATTCGATTTCTGTTGCGTTAAATGGTATGTATTTGATTGCCTTCCCTTTCATTGATGACTGAGGATAACGCCTTGATGTTGTAGAGTTTATTGGGGTTTAAATTCTTGAATGCTTGATCATTTCATGGCTAGGGTTGCATAACATTGTTTGATTTATAGTCTCCCAAGTGACTTATGAGCTTGTTTGTTTCTTTGTATCATGAGGAGTCTCGTTTGTGAGCCATGATTTCCCCCTAGTAAAGACTTCGTAGTCGAAATAATTAAATCCTAAGCTTGCTTGTGCATTAATGGCAGATTTGTAGGGGTTGATACCTAGGGCATCACCATTTAACTTTAGTATGCTTTCGAATTGGCATAGAATTCTAAGAAAATCTATAGAAGGTCCATATTGAACTCGTCGCAAGCCTAGGTTCTCGAAATTTATAATTGATCCATTAATCTAGGCAAAATTATGATTTAACGCCGAAGTTTAGGTTTCGTCCTCAGTTCAGGATTTTCTGGCTCTGGCAGATTCTCCTGATTCCCTTCGTTTTCTCGAAATTCGCATACTTTTGGATTTCTACCTTATCTGTGGATTTCCTTCGGGTCCGAATTTTCCCAAAATCTTTGGTTCCCTATTTTTTTTGAATTTTGTTGAAAAGTCTTCTCCTTCGCAAAAATCCGTCCCATCCAGATTTCCCCGAAATCTGATGAAACTTGAGGAAATATGGAATAATTTGATTTTTTTAATGATTTATGATGTATTTTATGAGTAATTCATGGTATCTTAAAATCCCACATGTTTATTGGTTGATAATGATCAGATTTAATTGTTAGTAGGTGTCTCATGATTATTCCACTTGAATCCATTTGACCTGGAATTTCTTGAAATTCCTCCCTGGCTCGAATTCCACGAATGGTCCTGAAACCCGAAGCTCGTTATGATCACTTTATATGAGATTTAATAACACCTTGCTTGTATGGGATTCAGTTTAATGGTGATTTTGATGTATTAACCTTGGTTTCCTATGGTCTTTACTATGTTTTCTTTGTTGAGTGAAGGCTGAGTCTAGTAAGACAATGGTTGGGTCCTCAATGTCTAAAGCAAAAAGGATTAAAATGGATATCAAGAGTAGGATTCCTAAGAGTAAGATCACTTTGATCTGGTCAGAGGTAACAGAAACGAATGTTGGGTTGTGGGATTATGAAGAATTCAAGGGCAGGATGACAGCTAAGTATCTTCCCATTGTAGCCAGAAGAATGATGGAGTCGGGCCTGACACATGCAATTGGTTTTCCCTCCACAGTCCAGTGTTATGAGTTTGTTCTCAAGTGTGCTAGACATTATGATCGAGACACACATAGAATTATTGGCCCTCAAGGAAGAGTTGTGGCAAATCTTAATCCAGTTTCCATAGCCCAAACTTTTGATATTCTGGATAGATCTCATGTAGTGGCATTCAACATGGAGGCATCTAAGAAGTATTATGAAGAGGAGACTGTGAAATCACAACAGCTTATCAATTCTTGGCTAGAGAAGCCCAAATCCCATTATTCCAAACTGCCTAAACAACTGTATAGAGCAAAGTTCAAGAAGGAATACTATGATGCCATCACATTGCTTAGCAGGGTGGTTGGATTAAGGAATGTAGGTATGTTTGAAAATTGGATGTGCCACGCTATTGTGAGGATGGAACAAGAACATATCAACTATCATTGGGCAAGTGTGATTAGTAGGGTGATTGATGAGCAGCTCTCCAATGTGTTGCAAACCAAGACTTTCACAATGACCTCATACTTGGTCTATGCACTTGCTAGATTGCACCCCTACAAAGGATTGAGCACAAAGGGGATCTTTGGACAAGATGTCATTTATGAGGTTTACCCTCAATTGCATCTAGAAGCTCGAGCTATAAGAGGGTGAATGATGCATTCACCATGCATATTACCAGATTGCTTCAGGGTGTGAGGCATGTAAGGATTTCAGACCAAGCAAAAGAGCTCATCAAGAAATATGGGGTTTGGTTTATTTAGTTCCCAACTTTCTCGTACATCCGGATTGATGGTTACCAGAGGGCTCCTTACAGACTTCCAAGGTACCCTACCGATCGCATTCTACTTTTGGAGGTAAGTAGACAGATATGTGATTTTGATGCCATTGTCAAGAGGGACAAGCATAAAACTGGTTTTGGTGGAGATTTCCCATTAAGGATTGGCACTGGGGAGGCTTACCCTTCCATCAGTTCTGCCCAGGCTTCTGAAGAAGAGATGCGTGCTCTTGGCCTATCCATTCACTCCAAGAGATCAAGGTTTGACATCACAGGCGAAGCCCAAAAGAGGGCTAGTAGAGAATACAGCAATAAGGTTGAGCTAGAAGATTACTGGGCTAACTGCAATGATGAATATGAGATTAGGAAAAAAAATTATCTTGGCTCCCAGTTGAATCAGTCTGATTGTACAATGTGAGGGTAGTCCTAGATCAACTCGAGGATGATGGGGATTTGATCCAAGGCCACGCTTACGAATCAATCAAAGACAGGCCAATTGGTGATGTGAACTAGCTAGAAGAAGAAAAAATAGAATTGGGACAGATAATGGATCCTGTCACCAAATACACTAAGATGTGGCTAAAACACAAGATATGGGAGTTAGAAAGTGGAGGTGTGAAGTGCACCTTTGATCTAATGGGGGATTTGGACCCTCACTCCACTTCTAAAGAGTCATCAAAGCAGGATCCTAAAGGCAAAGAAAAGGTAGGATCTCCTTTCAAAATCAAGATTAAGGATGTTCAAATGGAAAAGGCCCAAGAAACGGAAAAATAGAGGAAGCAAATTTCTAAGAAAAGAGGGCATACTTCAAGGACCAAGGGGCCTAGAATAGTAGAAACTGAGAAGCAAGATTCTAAAGTTGGAACTCCTATGCCCAAAAGGCAAAGAATTATAAGACTATCATAAAAGGAAGGATTTAAGGATGAAGAAGAGGTTGCTCCATCAGTGGTGAATGTGGAAAGTTCAGGGGAAAGGACATAGGTGTACGTAGGGAGGTCTAGGACTCCTTCTCCTATTGACAATGTGCCAAAGGTCAATCCTCCTTCGGTTTCTTCTCATACAAAACAACAGGATGATGTTCCTTCCTCCCATGAAGTTCAAGGTGAACCTGGTGAATTTGAGAAGGCTGAGGAACAGAAAGACAGTGAGGGAGATGAATTTCATGAGGGTGATCTTTATAGTGCAAAAGCTAAAATAGAAAAGGTAATACAATCTCCCTTGGTTGCATATGAGGATTCACATGTAAGAATTGAGGAAGTCAGCTCCCCTCGCAAGGAGGAAGTATCAGACAAGGTCCCATCACCAGTACACAGAGCGGATCAAATTAATGACAAGGATAGGGCTGAAGAAGTTCCTAAAAAGAAGAATTTGGGTGAAGATATGCCCAAGGATCAATGGGAGGAAGTTGAAAAAACTGAAGTCCAATTGGAATCCACCGTCCCCGAATGGTTAGATAAGGAAATTAAGAGAAAATAGGTTATAGTGGAGGATGCCCCACCCAATTGGGATGAGTTGCTAGCCAAGATTGACAAGGATAAGGGAAAGAAGAATGCTAGGGTGATTTCAAAGATTGAGAGAGATGAAGCTAATAACAGAGTAATCCATGTTGCCACTCTTGTCCCTGATAAAAACAAAGATGAGGTCACTGAAGGTGATTAGAACTTGCAAACCATCAACCTAGGACCTACCTCCATGGAACAAGACATTGAAGAATATCAGGGTTCTAGCGCAATTATCTTGGGAAGATTGAGAAAAGAGGTTCAAACTAAACATGAGCTAAAGAAAGAAAATAAAAGACTTAAGAAATGTCTAGAAGATCTAATGAGACCCTTGCAGTCTATTAGCTCTTCATCTTTTGCTGCAAACCTCCTCCCCAAGGAAACTATCACTGAGTTGGAGAAGATGAAAGCTACCTCTCTTGCTATTGCCAATTGGTTGCAAGGGGTGCAGAATAAAGAAAATGATGCTATCAAAGACATTTTATCATCTCGGAAAGATGTTATGAGGGAAATTGATTGGTTGAAGGAGGTATTAGCTCGAGACAAAGAAGATACAGATCTCTTGTTGCAGAAAACTAAAACTATCATGGAATTTACCAAGGAAAAACTTGTGAGTGATGGAATTCTCCCTTCCTCCAGAGCTATCAAACCTTGGGAATGGTTTAAGGCCTTGCAGATTGGATAGAAGGTTTTGAGAAAGATATATAAACAAAGAAGGCAAATTGATGATACTCTAGCTGGTGTTTACAATGGCTGCATTACTTTCTTTGAGATAATGACAAGGAGAAGGAAGATTGCACCTAAGTATTTAAGCTTAGAATAGTTGAGAAGGTGGTGGCATGATGTTTATGCTCTGGTTAGTGATGATCCTATTACTGAACACTAGTTAGATGATGCGGCCACTTACCTTGCTATGATTGATAAATATCTAACATACAAGGTAGATTGGAATAAATCGGTGAAACAATCAAGGGAGGATATTGCATCAATTGAGAGCCAACTTAAGATTTTCCCTTTACCACCTGTGGCCGACTTGGATAGGGTGCTTTTGAAGGTACATGAGATGATTGATCGAAATAAAAATAAAGGGGGAAACTAGTTAATATTGGGCTACATTAAGATTTGTGCTTCCCTATTATTTTGCTTGCATTGGTCCGAGTTGCATTAAAGATCCCAGGCCGACCTGGATGAAGTTCAATCATTTAATGCAAATTTTATGTTATTTTGAATTTCTCTTGGTTGACTTGTCTTGTGGATAATTATTATTGTAAAAAACTTTGGCTAGGACAACATGTTTTTGAGGCCTCTATTAATGTGGTGCTTTGCCTTATTTGTGATATATAGATATGAGAAGTAGAGACATAAAGATCACTAGTATTGAAGCAAATTAAGCAGAGTAGAAGTTAGAAATTGTGTTCTCAAGCAAATATTGTAACAGAAGACTGGAATTGTTGCTACAGTGGATAATTTAATGCAAGCGATGACATTGTGATTTGGTGCCATACTTGTGTTCTTATCTTGCATGGTTCCTATTATTCTATCTTCAAGATTGCTTTGAGGAAGATTGATATTAGATGTTTAGGATTAGATTTGATTTAATGATGTTTATGGTTTGATATTTGAAGTGTTGCAGTGATCCCTGGTCCATACTTTTGGTAGCTAACGGATTGTTAGTTGCTTTGCAAAGTTAACGTAGACCATATATCTATTGTGCTTTGTTCAATTGTGGAGATTTATTCATTTCAATTAGGGTTGTCTTGGATGAATTTTCATGATCTGAAAATCTTATTACCTTAGAAGATTGCATTGTCCTTGTGAAATTGCAGATTCATCTAGGTTGAGCAGGGATTGGTTTGTGAGGGATTGGTCCATTTCAAGTATTTCATCATATGCAATGTTAATCTTAAAATAGTGTTATTCTTAGTAATCTTTGAACCCTAATCTTTTGCTATTTTTTTATCATCTGAGTTAGATTCAAGATTAAAAAGTATCATTATATTGCTAGATCTGATAAATTGGAGATTCAGTCTTTGCTTGTAGTAAGGTCCCATTGTGATTACCAGCATTTTCACATTTATCACTGAGTTGTTTATACATTGTCAAGACCTGACATTAGAGACCTTGGAGTTATCTCTTGAGGCTTGCTGATAGAGATTTAACTTTCAAGAGAGATAGGATTTCATATTCTGTCTGAGTTGTTGCTATGCAGAAAACATCAACACAACGTATTTAGTTTACTACAGAATGTGTACCTCATAAACATAATTTGGGGCTTGGTTGCTTGAATGAAAAATCTAAACGAAAACCATGGTTGAATGTCGACACAAGATTTTTTCTTAACCTCATTCTCTTGAATTGATTCATCCTCCATTGCTTAACCATCAAGTGCCTAGGCATTGCAGTAGTGAATGTAAGGCCTTGAAGGATAAAATACAACTTCTTGATTTTGGTGTCATCACTCTCTCATTTGTTAATGCACCTATCTCTTCTTCACATGACAAGTGATATCAAGGTTTACCTCTATCCTGTCAGTCTAAGCATCTTCTCATTAGGTTCTTGCACCTCTGTTCTATTGTGTTGTTGTCCGTTATGTGGTAGTTGTAGCTTCACTTGCTCATTATCATTCATGGTCGTACACTATTATGTGCAACCATACTCTTTTTGTGGTAGCCACACATAGGATGAAGAAGATGTAGGTCTTTGATCCGATATATACAAACCCCCACCCTAGCCTAGAACATTTCTAGATGCAATATGTGGTCTATTTTTTAAAGTGTGGCCTTGGTTAAAGAATTGAATGGGGTCACAAATGGACCTCAAAGTGTTGACAAGTTCCCAACATATAATGAGCATAGTGATTGTTAGCAATTTGGGGTGGTTTGTGAACCTTCCCCAAATGACGACATGCAAAGGATGGAACCAACATGTAAAATGAAGGGAGAGATAAGCCATGAAAATTTTCATGTGGAGATTGTTTGTTGGGATTTTTCCCTAGTTCTAGAATGTCATCTAAATCTCAACATATTATAAATTTTTGTGTTTTTGGATGTTTGCAATGGTTTTGTAACTACCTCAAAGGCTTGACATGGTTCTAAATTTCACCCATTGTACTAATGACCATTCATAGGCTAATATCTAAGCAAGGAGGAATGTGATAGGATTCAATTGCAAAGGAATGATATTTGTATGCGGAACCCAACATCATGTTAAAAGCATTTTAAATGGCAATTGAGTGCCAAATACAGTGGTGTTATGTTTACTCACCCACATACCCACCATTAATATAAGGGGTCTTCCCTGCTACCTGCAACAGTTCAATAGCTACCTTTCAATTTGAGCCACCCATTTTAGGTGGGAATGGTTATGTGTTGTTGATTTGATCATGCCACAATGCAACAAATTAGGGCTTGATGCTCTATTATTGATAAAAGGGGTCATTTTATCATTTTTGGAGAGTTTGATTATTTTGATGATTTGAAACACCTATGTGGCTACCAAAGCTTTATAAGGGATAAACTTTGTTAGTCTAGATCTTTAAGGAACTATGCTTAGCTAGGATTTTTCTTACTAAATTTGTTGGTATGTTCAAAATATGAAATTGGTGAAGGTATTGGAGGATTGTAAATATAACAAGCCTTGTGATGGCCCTTTACACATTCCAAATGTATTTATACATTATTTTTATGGATTATTAGTATATTTTGTGCATTCATGTCACTATGTTGGTGTATATGAATGCATTGTTGTTGTCTTTTTCCTAGATTGTTGTTCAATTTGATAATTATGAATTTGTACCCAATATATAAGCACTAGTTTGGAACCCTTGGGTTTATTCACACCTATAGAAAAATAAAAAATAGTAATCAATAGTGTAAGAATAAAATTATTTATCTTGTACACTCATGATTGTCAGTATAACTAGGGAGATTATTTTTTTCTAATATTGAATGAATCTATTTCATGTGGGTCATGCTTGCATAGTCATATCAACTAGATAAAGGGTTTTATAAAGTCAGTCTTAGTTGAACTAGTGATATTTTTGGAGTCAACTAAACTATTTGGATTTGACTATGCTACTTTAGCTTTTCATCTTGTTTGATTCAAATACCTATTAAGATATACCCATAGGAACTCCCTCCTATGTCTAACTTGAGCTCAAAGCATAGGAGACGAAACCCACTCTTATAGAATTGGCCTTAAACCCTCCATAATCTATTGATGAGAAGATTTCATTGTCATGATGACAATCCTAGTCTTTAAGTGAGATTTTTCTCTAGGAAGTGGAGTAGTAGTTTTGGGACCCAACAGATAAGATATCTTACATAGCTATAAGTTCCTCAACAAGTGAATTGTGGCATCAAAATTTTGGTCATATAAATTATCTAAGTTTGATTATACTTTTAAAGATGAATATGGTTGATAATTTTTTTTAATAAGAGTAAACACAAATGTATGTACATGATGTATGTTAGTTAGACAACGTAGAGTCATGTTTGAAACATCTTGATCAAAGGTAAGTAAATCTCTTGAACTTACCCATAGATTTATGTTGGCCTGCGAATCCTTCATCAAAGGGAGAAGCTATGTACATCTTAACATCAATTGATGATTTTTCAAGCAAGGTTTGGTTTAGTTCCTTAAGCAAAATGATGAAATGTTTGAAAATTTTGAAATGTTCTAGGCGTTTGTGGAAAATCAAAATAAGAACATAATCAGGAGATAATAACCAATAATAATGGAAAATATTAATAACAAATTGAATTTTTTAATATAAACATCATGGAATGAAGAGATAAATGACTAGCATATATATGTATCAACAAAATGGTTTTGCTAAGAAGAAAAATAGAACTTTAATAGAGATTGCATGATAGTATGCTACAATCAAAAGATCTTTCTATGTGTTTTTAGGCTACGACTGTCACTATGTTAGCTCATGTATTAAATAGAAGTCTTGTAACTTGTTTGCATAATATAACTTTAAAATATGTATGAATTGGTAAGAAGTCAAACGATAAGTATTTCAGATTATTTAGATGCGAAACATTTAGTCACATACTAATGAAATTAGAATAAAGCTTGATAAGAAAAGTGTTAAGCGCATCTTTGTTGGCCATGATGGTTTAACAAAAAAAACAAAAAGAAAATGCTATAGAATTCTTTCAGGCCAGGATTATGAATTGTTTTCGTGACTTACCTGAGGCACCCAGACTGGACCGCTGCCAAAACTGAAGGAGATCTCAAAATAAGACAACTTTCTCAAAAGGTCCAGACCCTGAATGTTCCGCAGCTTACAACACCCATTGCCCTTAATTACTCTAATTGAGCTCAGACCTTTCACGTTAACTGTTTCTAGTTCATCACATCCGCTTATATCAAGAACTTCAAGTTTTGCCAGGTTAGAAAGGCATGCCAGTGCTTTCAGCTTTGAACAGTTCGTCAGGTTCAGACTTACCAAATTGCCTGGTAAGCTTCCAATCTCTGTCAAAAGATGATTGTCGGCCATATCAATAGTTTCAAGTCTGGGAAAGAGACTCCCGGCCTGAGGAATGTTTATCTCTAAAATGTGGCTGTCTCTTATGATTAAATCTGTTGAACAACCTGAGCGACTTGGATGAGCACTCTGTCCAATACTTTCCTGCCTCTGAGAACTGTTCACTGGCTTATTTCCTGAATCCACTCCTGTCAGCAACTTCTCCAAATCAAGTGGACATTCTCGAACATCCAAAATTTCCATATTCATCCATACAATTGTTTCTGGTAACGCTCTAACTCCACAATTATATAGTCTAAAACTTTCCAAGTGTACTAAGTTTTCAATAGAGTTATCTATAAAATGTAGATTAGTACATCCTATCAGAGTCAAGTCTTTTAATCCACACAATTTATATATAGAAGATGGTATCACTGTCAATTCTGAGCTCCCTATATGTAGTTCTTCAAGATCTTCCAGCTGTTCTAGATGCTTAGGCAATTCCCTCAGCTTAGTATGGACCATATTTAAATGCTTTAAAGACTTTTGAACCTCAGTTCCCCTAGGCATTTCCCGTAGCAGAGAGCAACCCTGAAAGTCGAGGTACTCAAGGCTGGATATTTTTCCCAGATCTTGAAGAACGAGCTTCCTGCAATCTCGCAATGCTAAATATTGAAGTTGCAACAATTCTTCCGTAAAAGAATCTGGCAAAGCCTCCAAATCGCTGCAGCCAGATAGATCTACATGTCTCAGGTTTCTTACTTCCTCGAACTTGATTGGGAGTGTTTTGAGGCCAGGAATATTTTGTAAAGTTATCTTAACCAAATTCTTGAAATTCAGCTTTCCTAACCACCACTGATACCAGCGTCCAAGATTTAGTTGAAGCTGCAACGAATCTGAAGTATCTGAAGCTGAACCGTGTTTTGTGGAAACGGCTGTTGAAGGACCAGCTATGCTTAAGCTTCCAAAATCGTTTGTGCATGTGATTTCCAATGCACCCAGCCGTGAAGGAGCCTGCAATACCAACAATATTTTAAGTGCTATGAATATTTGCAATTGCAAAATGGAAAAGCTCTGCTCTGGTTAAAAGATTGGCTGAGGAAGGATGCACTTACCTCATGATTATCAAACAAGTCGCGGAAATCTTGAGGGCTAACACTATGCACTTCCAACACTCTTAAACTTCTCAGGAACAGAGCAGAGGGAATGCGGTTGCTTAAACTGCTCCGTGAGAGGAGAGAAGAATTTGAAGTGTCCTCGAATTGACCCAAGCGAAGCCATGTCAAATCTCCAGACACACGACAAAATTTCTGCAGAATAGTGGAATTTTGAACTGCCAGAAATTTTAATCCGCGTATACCTCGATTTTGCAAAAATACTGGGAACTGGTGATCTTCATCTCTACGAATTCCTCTTACATCGTACGTTTGGACGAGGCCATGGTACCTAAAACTCTTAAATATGGAAAACACAATTTATTAATGTACGAAAATATATATTTTACAAATATTTAGTAATAAATAAATATATCGAATATATATTTTACAGATTATTATTAACAAATAAATATATAAAATATATGTTTTATAATTAATTATTAATAAATAAATATATTATATAAAATATATATTTTGGAGAGGCATTCTACTGAAATTCGACATTCACGACTGTAAAAGTTGATCTCAAGTATTGTATATTTTTTTAAATCGTTTGAAACTCCTCAGCAGGCCAATCTTCAACTCGTTCTCCTCGTAAACTTTTTTAAGGTTATCAAAGCAATTTCTATATTTGTGTCAGATTTTGTTTAGATTTTGGGCAGTCTATTAATTATCATAGTTGGAAGTGAATTTATTCAATTAATATTTTATAATTTTTAGTGAGTAATGTAATTAATTTTATTAAGGAAGGGGTTTTATGTAATGGAAAGTAATTTTGTGGAATAACAGTTATATGTATATATATAGAATAATTCTAGAAACAGAATTTTCAAATATAAGAACTATTTTTTAAAATTTTTTTAAGATTTAAGAGGGTCATTTTGCAAGTGATCTTTGAAAATCCACTCCGTTCAACTTGTAAAATTTTCAATATGCGAAATCATTTATTATTTAGAAATCGATTTTTCTTGAATACAATTGGTATAGAACGAAGATATGGTAATTTTGGCATCCGTTCTTCCGTTACCAATCCAAAATTGAATTTTTAGAAAAAATTTAGGAAAATAATTTATGCACAACACACTTAGCTTCTTGGTGAGTCAACAATCTCATTTTAACTTTAAAATAAAGATACATGACAATAGATCGCTAAGAAGAGTATGGTTGTGAAGTTAAGTATGCGTTTATTTTTATTTATTTATTTTGATACATTTTCTCTTTTTAAGCTGCATTACATATGTTAGGTATCACTAGATTAGATAAAATAGTCCATATTTATAAAAAATGAGTTATACATAAAAGTCAATATATTTAACACAACGATGCTTTAATATTACATTTGTGTGCTTTTTTTATCTTTAATATAAATATATATTTATTTATCTTCAATATTTATTTATTATATTTTAAATTCTATTAAAATTTCGAATATATAAAATAATCAATAACAAATTGAATAATAATTTATTTATTACATATGTATATAATGTCACAATGCGTAATTTTTAGCGTGTTTATAATGTTGTAATATGTAGTAACTATATAGCGTTTATATAGAATTAAGTATAAGCATGTGTTAAATAATATTATAATTTTATATTTTATTTTCCATTTTTATTTTATTTTTAACCAACATAATGTTTGATTTTTACTGGCGTAATATGGATGGTCCTTGGGCATATTGGTGGGAGGCAATAAAGTTTATTAATATATTTAAAAGCCCAAACATTTGCCATATAAATTAAATAGTTTATATGACATTATTTATAAAGATAAGAAATACAAAGAATATGTTAAATTATTACCTCGAAAAAGAAGTTTCTAAAACTTAGAAAATTGAGTGTGGAAGAACTTTCCTAAATTTACAAGTTTCTATTTTAATATACTTAAAATTAAAAAATCTTTAAAATCTTTGAAAAAGAAATATCTAAATTAATGTATTTATAGTTATATAATAATGCTTACATCTAATTATAACTATAGCAGCCCAATTATAACGTAATGTATTTATAGTTATTTTAATTTTTTGTAAGAGGGTATTAATTCTACCGCTTTGGATGAAAACGATGGGGTGATTTCAATCAAAGGTAAAAAATTCTTTTTTGTCTCCAATTATAAAAATTGGCATGGACTTATAAGTTTTCCCCCTAATTTTAAATAATATTATAGGATACCTAGAAACACTTGCCATTTATGAATTTCACATAGGTGCCTGGTATTAGTGTTATAGAGCAATTTTTGAATTATTAAGCATGATTAATTTGTTAAAACTTGTGATATATATAAGCTTTTTTTGGGGAAACACATTTGCCACTATTAATTGTTGTTTTAAAAGAATTGTCAACAGCTTTTTCAATTTAATTATACAAATTGTTTATTTAGCATTCATTTTTATTAAAATTTAATCATTTAAGCTTCCTATTATTACAAAATTTCACCAAGACTTGTTTATAAAAGCCTCTTAAAAAATTCAACCCCAAGATATTATCTGAGCTTTTTATTGTTTTATTTTATGGGCATTTTAAATCATTAAGATTTTGATGATAATAATTTACCAAAAAAATAAAAAATTGATTAAAGATATAATTTCAATATAAAATTAAGACATATTATCTAGAAATATATTTATCAAAGATAATAAAATAATTATATAAATTATATGCATTTATCAAAATATTATAATTTAAAATATAGTAATTATTATTTTATTTTTCTTATATTAAGAAATATTTGTTCATAAAAAAATAGCTTGAAATGGTTTAAATGAACATATCTATTTTTTAGAAAATCTTATCCAAAATATATAAAGAGATATCATGATAATTTTTAAAAATATTTTGACAAATTAATAAAAAATAAACCTATCCTCCACTTAAAAATAAACCTTCCACTTTATATCAAATGAATTAAAAATATTTTTTTATCAAAATAAATATGCTAGTTTTGACAAACATGCATATGAATTAAACAAGCAGTTGCTCAATGTGACTTATGTGACTTATTTCATTAGTATGTTATTGCAAGCTAAAATGGTGCTATTTGGTGATTGGAGAGGGGCGGAAAAGTATGAAGATGGTAACGGAAATTTGAAAAGATTAAAACGATGCCAGATAAAATGGAACCTTTACTATTGTTGCTATCATTTAAAACAGGCGATTTCACAAAATTTGCTTAGAATGTGTACAGCATAAAATAAGTTTCCTTCATATTATTATTTTTATTTTTATAAAGAACAGGGGATTCAAAATTTGGGTAAAATGTGTATAGTACAAAATAATTTTCTTTCATTTTAGTTTTATGAAAGAGAAGGGATTTCACAAAATTAAATTTGGGTAGAATGTCTACAGCAAAAAATAAGTTTCCTTCGTTTACGCCGAAGGCGTATCCTATTTGAAGTTTGCCCGGCTAACTTCACCGATCAACGGCGTGCAATGCTTTAGAGGGGATGGGATACGATCAGAATGATCTGATCCATTCATTCCAAAAATTCGAATTTAATGCCGCCTATTTGTTCTGCGTCATGGCTAGACACACTCTGCATATCGCAGTGAAGTCGTGGAGAAATCTGCCCTTTATCAGTTTTCTCAGTCCAGGCGACCACCCAAATCCACGACGAGAATTCCTCATCTTCCATTGACTTACAGTCTGCTAATGTTAACGACAATGAGAGTGTTGATTGGCAGGTGACCGGGTTTAGAGATTTGGTCTCTCTACCCAGTTACTTTATTTTGCATTTTCAATGATTTAATTTTGTACCCATTTCGGTTTTGCCCTGAAAAGTCCTTTTTATAGTTTTCGAAGTTTCAGTCAAAATTCTCTGGTTTTGTGCAGGGCATCTGTCTGTAATACGTCTCACTACGCCGCCCAGCCATGGATTTCAGGTCCGCGTGGCCTATAAGGTAAGATACTATTCATTGCTTAGTGGGTGTAAATTATCTATTTTGAAGTTTATGAATTTCATTTGCATGGAAGCGTATACACAGAAGGATTCAATATGGGGTAATGTATGCCATGGTTTATCTGATAATATAATATACCTTGTGCCGTAACCGATATGGTTATCAGGGAAAAATTGTAACTGACTCCCCAACCTTTGCTACCATTCTTCCTGCCTGTGCAAAAATGAGGGCTTTCGAACAGGATATGGACATCCATCAAAGCATAAAGGATAGAGGAATTTTGTCGGATGTTGTAGTTGCAACTGCCCTGGTAGACATGTATGCAAAATGTGGAAGCACAGATAAGGCACGTGAAGTGTCTGACAAGGTGTCTCATAGAGATGTGGTTTCGTGGACTGCAATGATTGCAGGATATCCACATAATGGATTTGTTAAAAAGGCTTTAGAAATTAACAAGCAAATGCAATTGTCAGGTTTAAAGCCAAATTCCGCAACCATTGCTAGCATCCTCTCTGCCCATGTCAAAATGAGAGCTTTGGAACAGTATGGACATCCATCTAAGCATAAAAGGATAGAGGAACTTTATCAGATATTATAATCGCAGCTGCCTTAGTAGACATGCATGCAAAAAATTGGAAGCAGTGGAAGCGTTAAAAAGGCACGTGAACTGTTTGACAGAAAACCTGAAAAGATGTCATCTCATGGACTGCAATGATTGCAAGATATGTACAAAATGGATTTGTTGAAAAGGCTTTAGAAACTTGCAAGCAAATGCAATTGGTTAGTGTAAAGCCAAATTCCACAACCTTCGCCTATATCCTCCCTACCTTTGCCAAAATGGGAGCTTTGGAATAGGGTATGGGCATCCATCAAAGAGATGAAACAATATCATTTATCACCAGGCGAATGACTGGGCAAGACCAACCAGGGAAGCTTTTGTCTTTTTATGTGCTCTGTTTTCCCACAATATGGGGTACTGTATGCCATAGTTTATCTGATATTATGATATACCTTGTAAATATATATATATATATATAGAAGATGCTCAAATCCAATCACTTCGAATAAAATCTATGTTGGGTATTTATTGAAGGGCCATTGAATTGATATCTGATATGAATGAAGTGAGGTCATTAATTTGTGGAGAGAAGCATTTTCTAAGAACCAAGGACAGGTGCAGCTAGAACGAATGATTAGACAGGTGTGGTTTAAGTAATCTTGGGCTGTTCTTTGCGCAGTCTACAATTCGGGAACAAGGATTACGAGGTATGCATACATTTTTTAATAATGGATTCTGATGTGGGTATTTACTTTGTGTATCAATAAGAGTGTTTTTTTGTTTCTTTCTAGGAGAGAGTCTGTCAATCTAATCCCATGTATTTCTGTCCATGAAGATCTCTGTAGCTTGGCTTATTGATTGTTTTATTTATACCTCGGCATGTGGATCTGCTTGTTTTGTTCTAATCAATCGCCAGTCACTCTGATATGGGTATCTGTGTTTTCCTTGCATCTGAATTTTGATGTTTTTTATCTAATAATTACTTTTTTCTTTGTATTTGTTATGGCAAATTTCCCTTGCTGATTGCCACCCAGAGATTGCACCTACCTTCACTACCTAAAGAGTTGCATGTTTTTAGTTTATTCACTCATTCAATATTTGTAGATATGCATCTAAAATTTCTTCTAGGTATTTGAACAGGAGTCAACTATGAAATTGTAAAATTTAGTTATCGAGCTCATCCCATTTGATTCTCAATTTTGATGTTATTCGTGACACTTTTGCGATTTATTTCTTGTTTTCTATGTAGGATGCTCTTGACGTTGTTGTAATTGTGGCCAGATGTGCCTGCAATTCTGTTATTCTAAGAATTTTAAACAGGATCCAAGCTTTACTAGATCCGCTGTATTAATTGTTCTGTTTGTACCAGGGCATAGGGTAATGCTGTTTCACATGAGTTCAGTTATGGTCGGGAACTATGATATGGGCTTGAGTTTTTCGTTTCAACTGATCTGTGTCTCAACTGCTTTCTTCTTGACAACATTTTGGTGCATGTTTTTGCCCTTATTTTCTTGTGTGGAACAATCTGGATGGTGCAAGTAGTTGTGGCCAAATTTGCTTGTATTTTTCGTATGGTAGGCAGTTGTGGGCATGAGTTTTCCGTGTTGATGACCTGCCTTTTTTTAAACCTGTATGGGGTCTGTATCTTTCTGAACCTTTTTTAGGGGCAACGTGTATGTCCCTGGATGAATAGTTCGGTGTCTTGCTGTATTAATTGTTTTCTTTGTATGTTGGCAGGTGAGTATTCCTTATTCTGTTATGGGTGTATATAATTTTCTATTTATGGATGTTCATAGATGACAGTTTGGTGATTAATTAACCTTTGTTTTCCTGTTATGTGTGTAGTATAATCTTGATCATGTAAGTGGCTGTGACTGGATGTGCCTGCAATTTGGCATCCTTAGAGGTTTTGAGCATGATGGAAGCTTTACCAGATCAGTTGGTGTGGGAAGTACTGCATCGGATTATGAACACAGCAGACCGAAACACTTCTGCCCTACTCTGCAAAAGATTTTATCAAATTGAGAGGGACCAAAGGGAATATTTGAGGGTGGGGTGTGGTTTAAACCCAGCAAATGAGGCATTATCTACACTTTGTATACGGTTCCCTAACTTAGCCAAAGTGGAGATAATGTATTCTGGATGGATGTCAAAGTTAGGCAAGCAGTTGGATGATGAAGGCCTTAAAATTCTTTCACAGCATTGCCCTGGCCTCAATGTGAGTAGTGTAGAATGGCTTGAATATTTGGGTAGGCTTGAAAGTTTTGAAGATTTGGCAATCAATATATTTGGCTTGAATATGTATATATTTCCCTAACTATTGTGAGCTATCCCCTTCCACTGAATCTGCAACCGTACAACAGACGACTTCATCCTCCCTCTGGCCCATTTTGATGGACAGCATTTTATTAACAGTCCTGATTTTAGCATTTAGATAATCTGCAACCCCAAAATAAATCAATTTACCAGTGTTCAGGCTTAGTTACTACCTTAAAATACATACAACAATTTGGCAGAAGATAAGTGTGAGGGATGTCCGGATCTGACAGTGTGGCTTTATCTTGAGTCAGACTTTCTCCTTGAAGGAGCTTCTGAACCCTCCCCCCTTCCTGAAACTGCAGCCATTGTGGACAACTATTCTCCTCCAACCAAGTCTCCATATTAAATGTGTTATTTCCATCTTTCTTTTGTAGCTCAAATTGCACTTTGACAAAAGTTGTTGCTACAGCTTGTGCCTTTAACAATTTAATTGTTCCTTTTTGTTGGGAACTAGAACCCAAGATTTCCCTTAGAAGTTCTTCAATACCATAAGTTTAGGATTAGAGCCATTAAGTGATGGTAGAGGCCACATCCACATATCATTTGGACCAAGCGAATTGGCATCAACCTCCAATGATACTGGAGTTGGCATCCCTTGCCCTTGGCGCTCAACTCAACAACTAGGGGTAGCCTCCTCACGTTCAACTTACTTGATGTTGAATCTAGCTCATTGATGGATGATAGAGCAAGTGAAGTTGGACCCATGATTTGTAGAGACAAGGGTTTCTCTTGATTGCTAGAATCACGCCTTAAATTTGTGGCAAGTTCAATAAGATTTGAGAGCAAGATTACCATCCTCAGTGGTAGTGCTAATGGGTAAAGACAACTGGATGGGTTGCCTTAGGCTCAATTCTTTGGGCCACTACAACTCCATTTGCTAACATTACTTTCTTCAATACCCCAGCTTCCACATCATGCTACAAACAAGATCAGGTTACAATGTCAACATGTCTCCATCTAGGCAATATTGTATCACTTGGTACTCTTATCTTAGGTTAACAAACTTCCAATTGTATGTTAAAAAGCGTAAAAACAATATAGTATTTTCCAAAGGGAGAACAACTATAAGATACATTAGTATTAATGCAATAGATGAAAGATAAAATAATTTACGTTCAAACTGACACCCAATGTGGAATTTGATTAAAAAAAGAGCATGTTGCTTCAGGTATCTTATTCTAAATTCTATATATTAATTTAAAAGCAATTCAATATTAATGTAATAAATGAATGATAAAACCATTTACACTCAAACTGACACCCAATTTGTAGAATTTGTTTTTAAAAAAAGGGCATGTTGTTTCAGGTATCTTATTCTAAATTTCTAAGAATTCTATATATTAATTTAAAAGGTGATTTTGCAATAGTTTGCAAGTGTCTAGTAGAAACTCATTCAGCCTATTGTTAGAACTAACTTCATGATACTTTGAGAATATTATCGAATATGGCAGACCCATGATAGTTACCAAATTACTAAGTAGCCAAAATGTGGGAGATCAGGGAAGAGTGATCCTGAGTGAGATCTAGTTGGTCCAACTTTTACACCTTCATTGCAATGAGAATATATGTAGTTTGGACCATGAATGCAAAATAGAGTTTCAAGCATTTTCTTGTAAATTTGGAGGGGTTCTGAAAAATTATATGATCATGATTAGCAAGTGTCAAACAAAACTATAACTGGTCAATTATCAAACCAAATTTTTATAGATAGATTTTGGAATACCATCAAATAAGTTGTGGACTAAATAGTTTCCCATGGTAGAGCATCCCATAGGTGAAAGACTAGGAAGGGTGGTGCACAATATGAGATTTACGTCAATACAAAATTCCTGCCAACTTCAAGAAAATGCAATTCGCATGGTATAGAAAAGCCAAATCTCATAAATTTTGTCAGCATTCTACCTTTGTGTGCAGAAAAAGGTAAGTGCATTTTTTTTATTTTTTTTGACAGCTGGACATTACCCTATCCCTGTTTTTTTTTTTTTTGGATATGGATCAGCTCAAATAGTCTCATTTTAGAAAGTCAAGTTGCATGAGACATTTTTTAGCCGTCTTCAAATTCACAGGTTTTGTTTAATCATCTTTTGGATCCTTGTAAATGGATGCATATCACTTATCCAATGAGAACTGCTACGTGTGCCAAAAAAATAGACCTTTCTCAAATTTGCACACCAAGGTGTGATTGCTAGTTCTATTTTTATCAAAAAACAGGGGATTTCACAAAATAAACTTCCTTCATTCTACTTTTATAAAGACATTTGTTAAGCATATACTCTTCCATCTCCACGTTTTTTGCAGAGGAGAAATTTATATTTTTGTTGAAAAACATTCTATCGTTTGGATGGTTATCTTCTTTATTATAGGAAGGGCTCTGTATGCTGCTGTGGTATTCTGCAAGCTGCCAGCACATTTTTTCTCCTATGTAACAATTATTTGTGCTGACTTTTAACCGGTGTTTCTCCCAGGTTGTATGAATTAAATTTTAATATTATTGCAGACTTTTAAGGGGTGTTTCTCCCAGGTTGTATGAATTAGAATATATTTAATATAAAGCAGGTCTGAAGCATCTATTTTTCTTTTCCTTTTTTGCATACTTATCTGGTTTGTGGACATTAATGTCATTCTGAGTAGCAATAGTATAAAGTTACAAAACAGACTGAGAGCATTGGACTGTCTATATTGTTTGTTTTCAGTGAATAAATAGTTTTTGATTTCTGTAGCAATGTGGTGTTTCATTTTAAATGGTGTTTAGAAGTTGTATGTTTTAAAAACCTTCTGGTGTTCTACGAAATGTTTACACTTGAAAACCTACGTTTTTGCAACTGGTTTTTCTTTCGAAACCAACAATTGATATAAGCATCGAGGAATATTTAAAAAAGAGTTTGTACGTTCCCTGAATTGCAACTAAATAGAAAGTGGGTGTGGAGTTTGTCTGGAAAAGGTAGAATTAAGGAAGTAACTGTTGTAAAAGAATAAAAATTAAAAGTTTATATTGGAAGGGAAATATAGTAGCAAATAATTCAAACTCAACCCATCCTCAAATACCCATATTCAAACGTGAAAACTGTGACTACTCGAGTATAAAAAATGAAAATCTTAATTATATCACAAGACTTATGGGAGTTAGTAGAACATAGTTATACAAAGCCAACAGATGCTTAATTGCAGCCTTAATTCAGGCACAGAAAGACCAGTTAAAAGGAAAACAAAAAGGAAGACTCAAAAGCCTTGTTCATCATTCAATAGGCTGTGCATAATCAATTTTCCAATTACAGATCCAACTACAAAATCTTAAGATGCTTGGAATTTGTTGCAAAATGCATATTAGGGAATGTCTAATGAATTTGGTCAATTAGATTCAGTCTTATGGAGAAAATATAGCTAATCAAAAAAATTTGGGAAAATTCTCAGATGTTTCAATTGTAGTTGCTATTAATGAGTCTAATGAATTTGGTCAATTAGATTCAGTCTTATGGAGAAAATTTAAGTAATAAAAAAATTTGAGAAAAATCTTAAGATGGTTCAATTGTACTTGCTATTAATGAGTCAAAAGACTTGAGTCTTCTTTCCCACATGCGCATAGTTAAAAAATCAGTTGAACGTGCCTTTCAAATTAAATAAATATTTCAGAAAAAAAAGGGGAATGATCAAAAGAGACATCTTATAGGGATAAAAAAAGGTTCAAAGGAAGAGGATGAAATAACAATTTTAATAGAGGAGTCACTAGTGGATAAGATAGAGGTTATTAAGGAGGAATAAATTCTAGTCATGGTCAAAAGAGTAGTCAAAATTATGACTAGTCACATGTACATCATCACTAATGCAAAAAAAAATTGGCCATTGGGAATTATGACAAGTCACATATACATCATCACTAATGCAAAAAAATTGGCCATTAGGAATGGGATTGCTAAAAAAAAATATAAACAATGTGCTCATTTTTTTTCAAGAAAATGAAGAACATAAAACTAATTTATTTTTTCTTGTGAAACTATAAATAAAGAGTTAAAAAATATATGGCTTCTTGATAGTGGTTGTAGTAGCCACATGAGAAGAAATTTTTTTTTTTGCAAATATGAATGATTCTATGAGAATGCAAGTATGGATTGCTCATGACAAGGAAGTTGAAGTCATAGGTAAGGGGACAATTGTAGTCAAATAAGACAAGATAAAAAATATATATTCATGATGTCTTATATGGACCTAGGTTGGCACATAATTTATTTTGTATAGGACAACTTGTTGAAAAGGGATATTTTGCATTATTTGAAAGCAAGGAATGTGGTTTATGACAAGAAAAAGAATAATCAAATAGTGGCAAAGGTTGTAATGTTACAAAATAGGACTAGAACTAATCATGTGGATCAGTCTTGGTTATGGCACACTAGATATGGATAGTTATATTTTAGAGGACTACTATTCCTCTCAAAAGAAAATAGTGAGAGGACTAGCATGTATCTCTTAGGATGATCAATTTTGTGAAAATTGTATTATTGATAAGCAACAATAGGATTCCTTCACAATAGGAAGAACTTGAATAGAAAAAGTACCACTTGAGTTGATACATATTGATATTTGTGGTCCAATGTAAACATTGTCTCTCAATAAAAATAGATATTTTTTTCATTTGTGTTGATTTTAGTAGAAGGAATTGAGCCTATTTCATCAAAGTAAAATGAGAAGTCTTTCCTAAAATTCAACAATTTAAGGCTAGTGTGAAAAACAAATTGGTTGTGGACTATCAAAATCCTATGTTCAGATATGGAGCGAGAGTTCACTTCTAAAGAATTTTAGGATTTTTGCAAAAACAATGGAATTCAAGAGCAATTTATTGCACATTATATTCCTAAACAAAATGGAGTTACCGAATGCAAAAAAATGCACCACTCTAGAAAATGGCTAGAAAGATGCTTTAATCCAAAGGTCTACCAAATACATTTTGGGCTAAATTTGTTGCCACATTTGTATATTTGTTAAATAGATGTCCAACAAAAAGTGTGAAAAATATGACACTTATGAGGCATTGTGTGGTAGAAAACCTTGTGTTGCACACTCTAGCCCATTTTGGATGTATTTCTTATGCTCACATAGTTGAACAGTTTGATGATAAAAAGTGAGAAATCCATTTTCATTGGCTATAACTTGAGGAAAGAAAGGGTTATCATTTATATAGTCTAGTGAGGGAAAAGATAATTGTTAGTAGAGTGTTATATTTACTGGAAATGAAGGTTAGCAATGGAATGAAAATTTGAACAAGGAAAAAATAGTTATTGATTTGGAGCTAGAGGTTTGATCTTCTTCTCATAGACCAAGAAGCAGCTCAAATCGTATTTCATCACCTTCACCAAGCTCACCACCTCCTCCATCTAGTCCTCCTCCAAGGAAAGTAAAAAGTATTAAGCAAATCTATGAAGGAACTACTAGTCTTTATACAACCTTTAATTTTTTCTTTGTTATATCAAAGTTGAACCAAGGCAATTTTAAGATGCAATAAAACAAGAAGTATGGATTAAATCCATGAATAAAGAAATTGCTTCAATTGAGAAGAATGAAATGTGGGAGTTGGTTGATATTCCACCTAAAAAAGATGTTGTTGGGTTGAAATGGATCTACAAAACCAATTATAAAGTTGATGGATCCATTGAAAGGTATAAAGAAAGATCAGTGGCAAAGAGCTTTTCTCAACAACCAAGTATTCATTACATTGAAACAAACTCTCTTATTGCTAGATTAGACAATATAAGAATAGTTTTAGCATTAGTGGTCTAATAGAAGTGGCAAGCCTATCAATTTGATGTTAAATTAGCATTTTTGAATGGCTATTTGCATGAAGAAGTGTTTGTAGAACAACCACCTAGTTAAAAAATTGTAGGACAAGAACAAAAAGTCTATAGATTGAATAAAGAAATTCAAGGACTCAAACAAGAACCTAAAGCGTGGTATACTAAGATAGATGATTATTTTCAACAAAATTGTTTTAAAAGGAGTGAAAGTGAGCCCACATTATAAGTGAAAGTTTGAATTATATGTGATTTACTTATAATATGTCTATATGTTGATGATTTGATTTGCATAGGAAATAGCGAAGAATTAGTGGATGAGTTCATACATGCCATGAAGAATGAACTTGAAATGATAAACTTGAGTTTAATGCATTATTTCCTTGGGGTGAGCTCACATTATAAGTGAAATTTTGAATTATATGTGATTTACTTATAATATGTCTATATGTTGATGATTTGATTTACATAGGAAATAGTGAAGAATTAGTGGATGAGTTCATACATGCCATGAAGAATGAACTTGAAATGATAAACTTGATAAACTTGAGTTTAATGTGTTATTTCCTTGGGGTAAAGGTAAGGCAATTGAATCATGGCACTTTCATTTCATAGAGAAAATATGCTAATGATGACATACTTGATAAACTTAGAATGAAAAATTGCAAACCCAGGAACACACCTTTGAACATGATTGTAAAATTGATCAAGGATGATGGTTCAGAAAAGGGTAGATATAACAGTGTATAGGAATTTGCTTGGTAGCCTAATTTATTTGTTTTTTTGAAGAAACGATCATCACTATCTTTGTTTTCAATCAAAGCTGACTGTATTGCCACAACTTCAGCATCCTGCTAAGCAACCTGGTTGAAAAAAATTATGGTTGATTTAAAACAAAAGCAAAATGTATCAACTGTGTTATATATTGTAATAGGGAAACGTCAATCCAGCTCTGGTAATGCACCTTTGACAGTATTTATTAATTAATTGAAAATAAAAAAAAATATGCTGTATTATGATTTTCAATTAATCAGTATAGTATAAAAAAAAATATGCTGTATTATGATTTTCAATTAATCAGTATAGTAAAATACTGTCAAAGGTGCATTCTCAGGATTAGATAGAAGATAGTTTGTAATAGTAACTCAGCAATTTCTATCACAAAATTCTTATATTCCACAGTAAAATCAAACACATTGATATAATTGATATTTGGTATCATTTTGTTAGAAATCTTGCAACTGATGGACAAGTTAAGTTGAGATTTTGCAAAACCAATGATCAGATTGCTGATATACTGTTTTTTCTTTCAAATCCAACATTTCCTACAACTTGGACTGTGACCGAGGAGTTCCTCCAAAACTCACGATCAAGTTAACTCGAGATTCCAAATAAATTTTCTATAAAATTAGGCCTCTTTATTTTTTATATACATTTCCATGTTTTATGGCGAAAATATAACGGAAACTGTTGAAAGTAATGAAATCAAATACCGGTTCGGAGATCATATAATCAGTTGAGCAACAGAGGCGGAGAGGCAACTCCTGTCTGCCGATTTGTCTTGCCATGTCCCTCACTAAATCGTGCATTCTTATTTTGAAGCTCCCCTTTCGTCCTCCCCAAAAAGCTGTACTCCAATTCACGGCAGCGCCCTGAGAATAAGTTAATTAGCAACATTACTGTAATAAACAGCTCTAATAACTTATTTAAATCCTGATAAATATCTACTCCCAGTGAAGGGTTGCAGGTAATTTTTACCCTTAATGCTCTTCGACTAACTATGTCGGCACTTTCAAACTCGATGAGGCATTTATGACTGAGCGTCTGAAAGCATTGAGAAGCGTCACCATTCAATTCATCCAAAACCCACCCTACCAGATCTGTGTCTTCTCCTATTAAGAAATGGGCAATGTCTAAAAAGGCCTCTTTCTCCCTAATGTCAAGAGATTCATAGCTATCCATTACTATCTGCCTTAATATGTCTTCTGGTAGTTTTTTAGTGAGGCTTTCCAACTGCTTCTTCCACTTTCTTGGATCATGTTCATTGTAGACCTGCCGCGCTAAAACTTTCAAAGCCAAAGGAAAACCCCCACACATTTTAACCGACTCTTTCACCATATCTTGCAAATCGTGCAGTGGTTTGGTGTCGGCGAAAGCGTACAAGCAGAATAGCTCTTGGGCATGTTTTTCTTCTAGTAATTTGGCATTGTATACTTCTATATTATATCTGAGAAGTAAAGCTTGGTCTCTGGATGTCACCAAGATTAGACTGCCATTTCCCACAACATCCTTTACAAATAACAGATTGTCTATTTGCTCTGTATTGTCTATATCATCAAAAACAATCAAAACGCATCTCAACCCTCGCAGACGATCTTGAAGCAAGGTCCTACCTCTACGCGTATCCTCAATACGCAAATTCTTATCACGCACCAGATCCCTAAGGAGTGTTTGCTGCAGACTCTGTATTTTCTCTTTACTCACTCCAGACAAGAAACAAGATCTCTGGAATTGGGAACGCTTGGAGTTGTAGAGATGAGTAGCCAGAGTTGATTTCCCCGATCCGCCAAGCCCCACAATCCCGACAACGCGGGTGTCCCTTGATTCACTTTCACTGAAAACCTCCTTTTCAAAATGCTCTGCCGCTTGATGGAGTCCAACAGGGTGCTCACACACATGAAGTGGTTCCGTTCCCACCTTTTCTAATACAATCTCTACTATTTCTTTCAAACGCTCTCCATGGTCACTGAAACAATTTTAGAAGTTGTCATAAACCATAAGCTCATGTAACGAACGGTACATTAATATATTTTCAGATCATGTAATTACTTACTCTATCTCCGTCCTGAACACCACGCCAGAAATAGCAGAGACTTTTTCGAGGGCGTTTATCCAGCTTTTCACTCTTTCATCGGTATACCTTTGCTTCTTTCTGTGCTCCTCAAAGGCTGTGGCATATGCTCCATTCTCAACATGGCGAAGTGCTGAAGGTTCGATCTCATAGAAGATGGGGATAATCTTAGTAGATGTAGAGTGAGAATCAAGCATCCATACCAGCTCATCCAAACACCAAGGGGATTCCGCATATGTTTCGGAGAATATAGCGATCTGAACGGAGGCAGTACTAATGGCAGATTGAATTGCAGGGGTTAAGAAATCCCCAACTTTCAATTCCTGTTTATCGAGAAACACCCTCAATCCATGTGTTTCGAGAGCATGATAGATATGGCTGGCAAGAGTTCTCTTGACATCAGGTCCCCTATGATTGATAAAGACATGATAAGGTGGAAACCCTTCTGCCATAAAGAGATCACACACTCACACAGAGCAACGTAACAAAACTAAACAGAACGATTAACACAAAGTAAAAGAAAGCAAGGACTTTAATGCTGCGGAGTTCAAGCACGATAGACAGCGGTTAGAAAACAGTACACGGGCCGGCTTAACCGGCACACTCGAAGCGTTGACTTCGGTGGCCGGCCTATGTGGGCCCCTCTTAAAGTGTACCGTTTCCATTTCACATTTACTGTTTCCGTTTCTATTCACGTTAACTTCCACCGTTTGGAAGGATTTAATTTCCTGTTTCCACCCTCAAGCTGCCGGAAAGAGAATATTTGTTTTGATGCAAAGTAGTTTTAATCCCACATGCATTCGGTGAGAAAAAGTAAGGGAGAAAAGGCTTATAAGTTAGAGGCTTAGTATTTCTTTTAATTAAGACATCTCTGGTTCAAATTTTGGTCGAGGGATTAATCTAAATTATATGAAAATTAGCTCTTTATGAAAATTACGTTTATTGAGTAAAATTTATATACTAGTTAAATCTAATATTTAAATTGAGTAAAATATAAAAAATGTAATATTTAATTTGAGTGTAAAATATAAAAATGTTGTTTATATTTAATTACATTATAATATAATAATAAATATTATAAATAATGTATTTATAATAAATGTTATAAATTGTTTTTTCAATGTATGTTAAGTAAAATTTATATATTATGTTAAATATAATATATAAATTGAGTGTAAAATATAAAATTAGCACTTGTATCTAAATGAGGTTCAAAGCTTATTGCAAATGGAAATAGAATTTCCAATTCCTTGTTGTCAAATCAAGTGGTTTTGAAGGCTGACACCATATGCCTTGAAGAGGTGTGGAAAGGAGTGAATTAAGAGTGAGAATTGATTTATTTTTTTCGCATTTTGTATGAAATAAATCGATCATTTGATAGGTCATTTACAAAATGATTTTAATATTAGTATTAAAAAAAAATTTATCTTTTTATTATAGAATAATATTATTATGTATTTTTTAAAATTTTATGTATTAGCTATTATTAGGGCGTAATTTTCATTTTGAAATATTTATTATTTATGTCATTATTTTATGTATTTATTATTATATTATTATATTATCTATTATTAACTATTGTATTAACTATTATATTGTTATATAATATAACATTATATATTAAAAACCAAATTATTTATTATATATTTAAAACTAATTATTTATTATATTTTATAAGGGAAAGGATGTCGTAATGTTAAAACCTAAATGTGCTAGTTATTAGGCGTAATTTTCATTTTAATAAACATACTATATGAGTTATGCTAATTTATACTTAACTATGTAGGGTAAAGGATGTAGAAATTTTAAAACCTAAAATATACATTATTAATTATGTTGTAATTCTAAAATCTAAATTTTCTCATTATTAGGATCTTTGTCTTAATTTCCATTTTATTTTAAAACCTAAATGTGCTCATTATTAGGATCTTGGCCTTAATTTCCATTTAAATATTCTTTATATGGGAAAATAAAAAGGACAACTTGCCAAAGAAATCCCACAACCATGGTCCATCCACACCCAACCATGGTCATAGGTAGAGTTTGTACTTACAAACTTTTTTGCATCATTGTTGTGGGAAAGTTAAAGGAAGTCTCAAGTCTTGAAATGGCGGTAGGGGAAGAAAAGCGATAAAAACAATTGGAAGCGTCGAAAATAGCTGAAAATGACAAAATGATAGGCAGTAGGATTCATTTTATTGTCAACCAAATATCCTTGGTTTTCCACGTTGATAAGAAAAATGAGATTTACTTAATTAATTTGAAATATTTTAAATGAAAATATATTTTCGTTAGAAAAGACATAAGTCTCTTAGAATTCTCCTTTAGAATTCACATAATAATATTTTTTTACTCATACATAATACAAAGAAATCAGCTTAATTTTAGCTTGAAGTTTCTCCATCAAAAAAAAATAGTTAGAAACCCTATAGTACAATACACTACACAGTCAATGGTTGGAAAGTGGCCTTCCATGTAAGCAGCGAAGGGCAATGGGGCCCAAAAATAAAATAATCCACAGGAATGTTCCACAGTTTGGAGATACAGTTTAGGAGAAATTATTTGAAATCGCTACCGAGTTAAATCCCGCTAAATAATTCATACCGACAACTCATAACAGAAGTGAGCAAACACATAATAATGATTACTGGACGACGCCAAACAGTGAAGCGACAGGCCTCCTAATCACCGTCAATTCGCCGACGGGTCACCGTCCATCATTAATTACTTAACCGTATCAAATCCCGACCAGCCACTAGTATTCTGCTTAGCATGCGCAAGCTCGTGGCCGGAAAAAATGGCAGACGGAGTTGGAAACAAGAAAAATGCTATTGAATTCTGACCCAGTCAAATTGCGGTTTTACCAGATTTGAGCAGACTTCATAAGTTTTCTTTAGATCTATCGCCGCTTTTGCCGTTTCTCCGAAATAGCGGTGGGGAAAACAGAAAAAAAAAAAAAAAAGGGGCAAAAAAACAGCCGCGAAAAACAGCCGGAAAACGGCTAAAACAACCAAAAAATGGCGAAAAAGATGGACGGCTGAGGTTCATTTTACTGTCAACCAAGTCCTATCCTTAGTTTTCCACCGTTGATAGGCAAAATCCAGTTCTGAAGCTCATATAAAGACACGCCTTCGGCGTAAAATTAAAAGAAAATAAAACATGTACAAAGGCAAACCATTCATATTGCAGTCAGTTACCGTACTCTGAGCAAGGCGGAGGGCAAAAATATGCTTACGAGGATGGACGAATCAAAAGATCTCTCTCCGCGGGTGCTTCAATCTATTCACAATAAAGTTATTTTGGTAAAAATAACGTCAACTGAAAAATTTCGGCAAAAATAAAACAGAGCTGAAAAGTGGTGAACGAAAACCAGTAAAGCATAATTGCCGTAATATATTCTACAGCTAATTTTATTACGGCGAACTTCACCTTTTCAACAGTAAACTCCAGAAAATCGAACATGAACTGGGCATTTGTAAATCTCTACGAATTCATGATTAAACTGCTACACCACAGTGTAATTGAGTAACTGCAGTGTAGGCAAAATTGATGGTTAAACAATCTACGATTGTCATTTACTACACTGTCAACCAGGCCTCTCCGTGTTTATAGACCGTTGATTCACAAATTAAGTTTGAAAAGTTCAAATAAAGGGACTGGCATAGCCGGCTTAAAAATATTCAATGTTTTTTAAAGTTGCATATTTATAATACGTATAGTTATGAAATTTTAAATATTTTTTAAAATTATGATATTAAGTTTTAATTAATTCTTTTTCAATATAATTTACAAATATTTTATTTATGTGTAGAACTTTAAAGTCAATACAAACTTTTGTAAGCATTTGGTTTAATTAATTTTTCAAAACATGGATTTATAAATAAAATAAATTATTCAAAGTCTACATTTATTTTTTAAATATAAAATTATTAAAAATTTAAAATATAAATATTAATGCCTACAAGTAAAATTATAAATCTTAAAGATATGTGTTAATGCAAGCTTTTTTGTAAGCATTTGGTTTTGAATTAATTTTGCAATTATTAAATATTAAAATTAAATAGTAAATATTAAAATTAAAATATAAATATTTGGTTTTAAAATTATTAAAAAATTAAAATAGAAATATTAATGCCTACAAATGAAATTATAAATTTTAAAATATGTGTTAATATTCCAACACTTTTCAAACTAGAACAACATAAAAAGGATTACCAAAATAGTAAAAAAAAGTGTAGTAAAAATAAAAGAAAACAACTCTTAAGTAAATAAATTAACCTTAGACTAGAGTGACCATAACTGTTTAGGTTGGATCTAAGGAAGTATAGATATTATGATATATGTTTTCCTCATATTAATATATTTTCAATACTATTTGGTAGACCTTAGTTAGACTATTTTTCTATGAAGGTAGAGTTGTAAAAATTACACAAGATTCATATGAGCTTCTTATGAAATTGATCCATTTTACTTTGAATGTACTTATATTACCACTCCCAAGTTGTAAAAAATATACATGATATGTATCAAAGATAATATAAAGCCAAAAGAAACAAAAACAATAAAATATGGTAAATGATTAACCTAAGGATGTACCTTGTCATTTGTTCTACTATACTAGGAAAATAAGCCAATATTACAAAAAACTAGTGTTTAATGCCAAGAAAATCACTACATGGATTATGAATCAAAGCATGATGGTTCACCAAGTGCAAAACCATCATATATAAACACTACCAAATAAATAAGAAAAATGGATTAGAAAGGAGATTCCTATGATTCCACCAATTGACCTATTATTTTCACTAATAGTAAAAATTACCTTGAAGAAAAGACATGGGTGATTGAAAAGGGAAGCAATATCCTCAAAGAGGAAGATGCAAATGTTATACTTTTTGTTAAGGATGGTATTTTGGAAAACCGACCATCTTTGAGATGCAATAACAAATAGTATAAGGTGTATATAATCCATCTTCTATATAAGGGAAAATATCTCAGAGTAATTTATACCCCCAACCTATGAAAAACCCTTAGATACAATATGTGCCTTAAAACCATCAACTACAAACTTGGTGCAGTACACCTACTTACACCAAATTATCTTTCTTCCCTTAGGGAGAAAAACTAAATCCCATATGTGATTCTTCATCAAGCAAGAATACTTCTCTACCACTCTAGAATAAAAGAAGCCTTTAAGAATCTTTATGGATCAATAGATGTAGGGTGATTTGAAAAGACTAGTATTGTAATTTTGTGAATGGGCATGACAAGATCTTTTAAATGATTTCCAACTAAAAAAATCTATCCTTCTCAATAGCACTATGAGCTCATCGAGGAAAATGTGAGTAGAAGGTCATTTTGGTGGTGGAAGAATAGGATTATCATCTAAAGTATTCTCAAGTGCAAAGGAATCTTCATGTGATGAAGAAGGAAAAGTAGGTAGTGGGGAAGAAAAAGTAGATGGAGGATCCGTCTATGTGAAAGAATTGTCAAATTGGATATCTCTATGAAAGTAGAGATATCTAGTGGCTAGATTTAAAATTTGATAAGCCTTCACATCCTCACAATTTAGCCAGTAAAAATAAATTATAATTAACTCTTCTTCTTCATTTTCTTATGGCAACCATCTAGTATGAACTCCCAAGACTTGGTATCAAATATACCAAATAAGGAAACATAAAGCTTGATATTGGACCAAGCCTCCCTTAGAGTGATATTATAAACTATCTTGTGTGGAGTGTAGTTGTGAATTTATATAATTGGCTACTTCAACCAAAAGAATTAAGCCATAAACCATAATTGAAGCATATAATTTGACATATCCCTTAGTGATTTGTTATTTCCTTTAAATAGTGACACCATTATATTGAAACATGTAGGGAAAAAATACTAATGGTGTACCATATTATTAGTGCAATAATCCTAAAACTATTGGTTGGAATATTCTCCCATTATATATGTATCCTCTAAATAGAACATGATTGCTTCCCCATGAACATCTTGAATGCCCTAAAAATGGTGAAGATATCACTCTTTGTTTTAAGATGACACACCCATGTGTGATGAGAGTAATCATCAATGAAGGTGAGCACATACTTGGCTCCTAAAAAAGGAGTTAGAAATGACATGAGGTCACTTTGAACTAGCTCTTGTGTAAGGTTATAGCATGGTTCCTTAACCTTAGGAAATTATTCTTTATTATGTTTGATAAGGACATAAACTTGATAAACTCCCTCTGTGTGTGAAACCTTATGAAGAATAGGTATATCCTATGTACTCAATTGATAAAGATACTTTTAATTGAAGTGTCTAAACCTTGTGTGTCAAATTTTTCTTATAGAACTACATGGGTGATGTGTGATGATCCATATGAAGAATCAAAACCATGAAACATATACAATCTAGACCCATGATCAACATTTCCTAAAGAAATAATTTTCTTAAGATGTCATTCTTGAATAACTACTTCATGTGGGGAAAACTCAACTATCTTCCCATCCCTAGCATGGAAAATATTCTAAAATGCATTTATTTTTCACTTAAAATTTTCTATAGACCTTTAGCTTGAAGAAGTTATTTAAATTTAATATTATAGGTGTAATATTTGTGTGGAGTTAAGATATCAATAGTAGGATCCATACTAAAACCCTGCAACTTTGATTAGTGTTGTAAAATTTGGCCCACCAAAAAATTGAATATTTGTCTGGTTACAATTTTGACAACTTTGAAAGCTTAAGTCAACCATTTATATTACATGGATACTTTTACGAGTTTTTAGAAGTTTAAGCTTGATCAATTTTGTAAAATTATATGCAAAAAATTATGCAAGTCACTTGGAGGATAGAAAAAATAGTTAATTACAACATAATTGCAAAGTTGAAATATGTTATGAAATTTTATAGAGCTAAATGTGTTCTCTTTAGATTCGTGAAGTCTAAAATAAAAGGCTCTAAAAAATTCTTGTAGTATGAAATTCCATAGTACATGGCTACCACAGATAAACAATGAAGTGTAAAAGCATTCAATTGTAGGTTTGTTAGAGTTTAGAAGTCCATAATAGTCCAAATTTTAGATTCTTTTTAGTAGTTTGGACTTAGGAATATTGATGAAGTTCCATCTTCAAAGTCCACTAATAGATTAGACTTTAGAGTCTAGATGTAGTTCAAAATTTAAGTAGTTTGCAGTTCAAATCTAGTGTATAGATTAGATTTCCAAGCTAGCTTACAAACAATAGGAGCTTGTCTATAGTGCAAACATACGAAAAAAAACTTGGCGGCAAAAAATATTAGCTATGCAAGTTGTAAGATAGAGTTAAGATTCTAGTGACAAAAGAATGGTTTGTTATGCTCTCTAATCTATAAGGCTAATTTATTTATTTAAAAACATTTCTTTTTATTTTCACTACACTTGTTTTTACTATTTTAATAATTTTTTGTTTTGTAGGTATCAATAGTTATATTTTAAATTTTTAATAATTTTATATTTAAAAAATAAATAGACTTTGAATATTTTATTTATTTATAGAGATCTATGTTTTGAAAAAATAATTAAATCAAATACTCACAAAAACTTATATTGACTTTAAAGTTCTACT